>JAANYP010001664.1:337212-437181 GCA_020465985.1 Centrapalus pauciflorus
TGTGACCATTTTTCCCCACTTTAATCACTCATCTTTGGATTTTTTTCAATGCCTCTTTGTTTGGCCAGCACTTGAACCTCCTTGCAGAATGTGTTGCTTCCAAACTTTTCTTGTTTGACACCTTTTTGACAAGCATTGCTATCATTTGCTCATCCGCTTGGTGCAACAGAGATCTGGCAAGCATCTTCTTCAGTTCTTGTCTGACACAACCTCCTCCTTTGCATCATCCTGGTGATAGGTTGAATGAACACATCACTCACGGATTTACAGGCTGTGGCTCACATTAAAGCCACAAAGGCTGCACCTCTTTCTGGACATTCCAAGGCATTTCTCTTTTGTTGCCTTGACTGTTCATCATTCAGTAAGGATCCAAACAATGGACCAGATCAGCACTTTGATGTACCTGAGTTCCTTAGGATGTGGAAAAGTAGTTTCCACTCTCTTCAGGTAAAATGTCCAGAAATTTATTTCACGCAGGGTAAGCTGTCCTTGGTGATCCCACAGCTTGAGATCATTCACTAGAGCAGTAACCCTTGGTAGGTTTCAGTGAGAGTCTCCTTTGGTTTAGCAAACGAAGAGTTCATACTGTCTAACAAGATTGTTGATCCTGTTGTCCTTGTGATTGTGGGTCCCCATACGGTACAACAAAGTATCACCACATCTCCTTGGTCTGTCTTCATTTCTAAAACCTGCTGAACACATCATCAGGGGAGAGAAATGACCAGGTGTGTTCTGGCCTTTGCATCCAGATGCCACCAATCTCTTGTCTTCCTCAGACCAGTGAGCTTTAGCTTTCTCAAGGTCCTGATTTCAGGAGCAGCTCCTTCAACCGCTGGACGTTATATGTAGTAACGAGAGGTTGGACATAGGGACCCTCCCTCACTACTCTCTGGCAGTTGTACATCCAGATTCTCTAAATAGAGCATCATTCTGCACTTCCAACTTCCAACGAGAGTTTTGATGATTAATTTTGGAGGCTTGCCCTAGAGCCATTGTCATAGTAAGAAGAATTGCAGCACTGTTGTCCATGGAACTTGGGAGAATGGAGAGATCTAGAATGACACACACTCTAACCTGGCTCTGATACCAGTTCAGGTCCCGAGAGGTTCCCAAAGTAATAGTTTATGGCTGTAGAGGGGGGGTGAATACAGCAATTTAAAAACACACAACACTACCTCTTTTCTCAATGTTTGTATGTATTATCAACATTTGTTAATTACAAACAAGCTTGAATGCGGAAAGTTCAAGCTGAGATGACAAATACAAAAGTATGTTCACTAGTCTAAGACAAACTCAAACTAGATTACAATGAATACACTCACTAAGACGCAACTCACGTGGTTACAAGACTTAAAGGAACAGCTTATGTAAAACAGCTTAGACACACAGATGCTGGTTTACACAGAAGACTTGGCAGCACTGAAAATCACACTTGCACGTTAACTCTTGGTTTAAGCACTTAGCTTTCTTCACACAATCTTTCTGACCTTAGAAGCCCTTTTATACTTCACTTAGGATCTAAGAGAAACATCTTCATTGGACAGAATGAAAAGGAAAAGTCTTGTTGAAAAGACAACATAACCTTTTCTGCACTTTTCTGAAAAAGCAGACTTGTCTTCATATGTGCAGAACTTTTGTCTTTTTACTTTGTCTACTGTTGCATTGCCTTTAACTAATTTAGGAATGTCAACTTTGCGTCTTTCTTCCCTGTAAAGGCCTATTTTGATATAAGAAAAAGGTCTGTCACCTTTTTTCAAATATCCTTTTGTCTTCATGTTACAGAACAGCGTGGGCAGGCTGAGCAGTTCTGTTCTTCCATTTGTCTTCGACTTTGTAAACTGATCTTGGTAGTCAAAACAATACATGAATGACTTGGAAACATATTCCATAAAGTGTTTAGCCTGTTCAAGACAGGTTCCTGTTCAACCAAAGAACAGACACTTTAAAATGCCCCATAGCTCTCAACAGTGTAGAGCAGGTAGACAGTTTATGTCCCTGTTCAGCAGACAGAGCAGCTTGGATAAACTGTCTTAGTTGCAACATATGCAACATATAGAACAGCTTTAGACTGATATTGTAAATCATTTTCAGGTTTCAATAAGGCATATAACAGGCCTTAAATTCAACCTTCAAATGCATCAACAGGTTTGATTATAAATCTCCCCCTCAGATGTAAAACAGGTTTGACTGAGGCCTTTTTGTGCCTAACATACACATCCTTACAATTCATCTCCGTAAAGATCTGTTCCATAATTGTAATCGATATTTCTGATTCCCCAATTCTCAGAGATCCAGAGAATGTTGGTGGTTGCCAGTCCTTGAATGATCTAATTACATATTTCATGTAATTCTCATCAATTCCGGCTTCATAATCAATCTTTTCCTCGCCCTTGTCTTTACGTTTCGCGTTATTCCTAAGGTTTATGTTATCCACAACATAATTCCTTTCATGTTCCCTCTTTTCTTTTCTCTTGTCTTCTTTTCTTTTAGCTTTGGCCTCATCTCGAACCCGAAACTGATCTTGAATCATCCGATTTTGTTCATCCATCATGGCTAGCATCATTTCTCTCGTTTCTTTGGGTGTCATCCTTCCTCCAGTCATGTTCTGAAATGTAAAATATATAACTTGTTTAGTATCATGTCATTAATTTAAAGACACCACCCAATTGTCCCGTATGATAGTCAATTTCCTATGATTACTAGATCGTAACCTATCTTAGTTCAGATCATTACTTAGTATCACTACATGTCATCACTTAATGTTTGAGACCAAGACCTCACGGACACTTGAATCTCAAACTACTGCTCTGATACCATACCATGTGACACCCTTGCCACAATAACCACCATTTACATAACACCCAGGATTAATCATCAACACACAAATTACATAATAATCTGATACCTTAATTAAAGTGCGGAAGCAAAAATACAAAAATAAAATAATACAAATTTTGTCAAACACCCTACGGTGCTACATAGGTTACACGTCTAAGTCTACAAACTCGACAGTATTACATCATCCCAAATTTTAATATAACAATAGTTCCATAATCCAAATACCAAGATAGACAATAGAAGTCTTCAAATACTTCAACACGCATCCTAGCTATATGGTCCCGCAGCGGATTTCCCTTTTCCTGTAAAAATGTAATAACTGAAGGGGTAAGCTAATGCTTAGTGAATACCAAATGATTTTACACATTCTACAAATCTTTATGATGCCACCCAGAGTAACCGCGGTAACACATACCGTATACTCCACACGTACCCAAGGTACGCAAACCCAAGCCGCAGCTCCTTCTAGCTGACACTCGGCATAAGAAATCCAACCATCTGAGGCAGACATTACATCGGGGATGACTTACTGTCTATCCTGACCACAGAGGTGTCAAACTCTTGGTCATATAGCATAGTAACATCAGAGTACAGATGCGACCACGCAGGTCCATCAAAAGGATGCACAACAAATGAACGGACATGCGACAAGTATGAATGTGCATCAGTATATACGCAAGTTAGTAGAGTGCCAAACGAGTATGAAACAACATGCCTCAGCAGGCAAAGCAAAACATAAAGCAGACGCAACAATGTTAAAATCAAAGGTACTCACAGTGGGTGCGTTATTAAACTTTAAGCAATATTATTTCTCCTCGGAATTTCAACCGGATCCACAAAGTACCTCACTGTGGGTTAAACAACACCACAAGGGACCTGTTTCATTTCCATAAGGAAAACATATCATCATTACATGCTCCTTAACAATTTGACATCAACTTGTATAAATGAAAGTGTTACAACATTCGGAAACGTCATCCGAAACTCATATTATAAACCGTCATTCGAGGTGTTATTATTCCCAATTAACCCTCCATTATATGCCTTATTATAGTACAAAAGTGTGATTAATTAACCATAATTTCGGGTCCTTAATAACCCATCCGAATTACACATGTACAGCATAGAACTCGCCGAGTTCATGTCCGAATTTCGGATCCTCGGCCGGATTTCGAACCCATCTGAAGTACGTTGACACATCCGAATTCGGGTCCATCCGAGTTCGGTTCTTATTCAAGTTCGGTTCCATCTAAGTTTCGGGTCCCAACCGAATTCGTATCCAATACTTATGAATTTTTGAAGATTTATTTAAATGTTCTTGGGAACTCGCCGAGTTCCCCATAGAACTCGCCGAGTTCACCATCAGTTCTGCACTCGCAACTTACTGGTTTTATACTAAAAATTACCAAAACTCAAATTTAACCAAATGCAATCCATAGTAATGTTATATTATCATATATTGAGTGTTTCTACATCATTTTCACTATCATTAACACTCTGATTTGTCTGAAAATGACCAAAAATGAAGATTTTTTTCAAGAACACTAAAGTTTAAAAAAATTTCAGATTTCTAACCTTTTAGGACGATTCAAACAACGATTCTTATTTCCAATGCTTCAATAATCATCCAAGAAAGATCTCCAACTACTATAACAAACATGCATCAACGATTTCTCAGGTTTTAATTCCGAATTTTATGCATTCATTTCTCAAAAGAAACTCCAAATTTGAGAAATGATGTTCTTACCTTGTTTTCCTTTGATTCCTGATAATATTCAGATTACTTTCATGAATCTTGATCCACAAATTCGAATTTCCACAGATTTTAGAGAGAGATCCGAGAGAGAGAGAGAGAGTTGAGTTTTAGAGAGAGAGAATGAAATGAACTAAAATGAAAGACTTGAGTCTTTTATTCCCATTTTTGGCTATTAGCACAACTAACCCCTCAACTTATCTGATTTCAATAAATACTGATTTTATCTTAGTTTTATCATTACTGACATTTATAAATCATAATACTCCATAATAATTCAAAATTTCCAAATTTCTTAACTACTTAAATTAGCAACCAACTTTTTAGATATCCGGATACATAATCATCTTTCGAAATCCAACTTAATTACAAATTACGAAATTTAAACTAAATATCCTCAAATTACGATAATAAAATTTTAGGATGTTACACTTTGAGGCACTTTTTACTCTTTTTCTCGATATTTTGGATTTTATAGGAGGAGCAACAACTGGAGCCACCTCCGTTATTTGACGTCCTTCCACCAAACCCAACAGCCTCGTCATTGGAGTAGTGAGAAGAGGCTCGTTGGCATGAACAGGAGTTTGCAAAACCTTATTCCCAATGACTAAGAAAATGAATTAATCCATAAGAGGTTGAGAGTAGCATAATTCTTCTCCACAAACATCCTCAAATATGAGACTTAAGAAATGTGGGTACCTTACAGATGGTGACCTTCTTCCTTTTTCCATGAAGGAGAACAAATTATCAAAAATCCATTTATACCATGTTGAGATTGCACCCATCAATGAACTGGATGGCATTTTGAATCTCATCCCTACTGGGTTAGTTAAAGGAACCAACCTTCCTACTCAAACTCATCACCAAATTGCCAAACAAATAGCTATAGGTGGGAGCAAGATCCTTTCTTTGTAAAGTTCTCCCAGGAGCAGGGACTTTGACACCATAACATCTCAAAGATCTTCCATGTACTGATCTTCAGGCTGTGGCCTGTCATACTTATCTACAATTTGGAGTTGAAGAGCAGTAATCAGTGTGGCTCGTATGATCTTAACAACTTTAGTGTTGTTAAGAATGGTTCCACTGATGATCTTGGTTGCAACATCATAAGAGCATCTATACCAAAAGTCATACACCATTTCAGGATACATAACCCTAGGAGCAACAGACATTGCATAGTGTAGAGGGTGTGCTTTGATGAAATCCACCATTGGCTCATATGCCTTACGAACACATGTTCTTTGAATGTTCAAGTTAGCAATATAGTTGGTGGGATTCAAGACCAGTTTGGTTTTGACTGATGGGTGTTTTACTACATTAGATCCCTAGGAGACTGGGGTAAGAGGATGAGTGATTTCAGTAGGTTAGGAAGCCATTTGAGAGAGTGATGATGAAGTTGAACGTTGAATACACAAAATATTGTCATGGTTGTAACGTATGTTTAGGAGGTATGGGAGTTATGGTTCGTAATAGTAAAGAGGATGATGAAACGGTAATTACAGGTACTTATAGGATTTGAATATGAAGGATTTTTAAGGGAGAAATGAGTAGTTGATTTGAAAGGTGATGACTAACGGAACAGAACTACGACCACGTTAGCACTTTTTCAGATTTACTAGTCCTGTTCGCTTATCTCTTAAACACGTATCAAAAACATTATCTAACGGTAAGTAAGTTAAAAAAACATAATTTAAATAACTTAACTAGTAAAGAAATGTTAATGAAAAGTTGTTGTTCAATGCTATTGTCAAAGTTGTTCAGATGTGTTAGAGTTAAAACTATTCAATTTTTAACCTGTTGATGAAACCTATTGAGTTATACTTAACAGTTTTCATGTAGAAACATGTTCATGTTAGGAACAAGTTACAGTATTTGTACAAGGCAGGTTTTACATTGAACAGGTTTATCATTAAAACATCATGACAGGTTTGACAGAAAAACACTAAGTTTTAAAAGTTGTTACGTACAAAACCTGTGCCATTTCTAACAAACGGCTAAATACAGAACCTGTGTAACCTGTTCTATTTCAAAGCTGTTACAATATATGAGAAAATTATGTATGTAACCTTTGAATATCCATGACATTTGATCACTTTTGTTTAACATTCGTAGCTTGCAAACAAGAGTTGTAAACCTGTTTTCATTAAGCGGTTTTGTGAAAATATTTGCAAGCTGATCTTCTGTAGGAACAAAAGATAGTTCACCGTTTTTATTTTGGATGTGATCCCTTATGAAATGATGTTTGACCTCAATATTCTTTGTTCTAGAGTGGAATACTGGGTTGTAGGATATTGTTATGACACTGGTGTTGTCACACAGTATAGGAATTGTTTCCTATACACCAGCCCATAATCTTCAAGTTGATGTTGCATCCAAAGAATTTGGCCACAGCAACTTCCAGCAGCAATGTACTCAGCTTTAGTAGTAGAAGTAAACACTGAGTTTTGCTTCTTACTGCACTAAATTATCAACTTTTGACCAAGGAGTTAACACCCACATGTTTTGTATTTTTTGCCTAACCTGTAGCCTGCAAAATCAGAATATGTGTATCCAATTAAGTCAAGGCCTGAATCTTTTGGATACCAAAGTCCCAAACCTGTTGTACCTTTTAGGTACCTAAATATTCCCTTTACAACTGAAAAATGAGATTCTTTGGGAATTTCCTGAAATCTAGCACATAAATAGGTTGCAAATATTATTTTAGGGTACTAGCTGTTAACAAAAGCAATCTCCCAATCATACCTCTGTAACCTATTACAGTAATAGCTTTTCCATATGTATCCAAATCCAATTTAACATTAGTTGCCATTAGGGTTTTAATCGGTGTGTAAACCACATATATTTGAACAAGCATTATATGAGTCTTCACTTTCTTTATGAACAATGTAGTATCCACTTTACCTCTGAAATATCCATTATCCATAACGAATTCAGTAAGAGTATCATACCAAGCTTTGGGGCTTTTTAAGTCCATATAGAGTTTTGTCCATCTTATAGACATAGCTTGCATGGTGTTCATCCTCAAAACCTGGGGGATGCTTTGTTATAGACTTCTTCTTGCAATTTCCCATTTAGAAATGCACTCTTAACATCCATTTGAAATACCTTCATGCTTTTGTAAGCGGCATGAGCAACAAACATACGGATTGCTTCGAGCCTGGCCACAGGAGTAATTGTTTCACCATAGTCTATACCTTGCTCTTGTCTATACTCTTGAGCAACCAGCCTTGCCTTAATTCTAATAACATGGTCTAACTCATCCATTTTGTTCATGAACACTCATTTTGTGCTAATGATTGGTTTCCGTTAACGCATAGGGACCAACTTCCATACATTGTTTCTCTAAAACTGATTGAGTTCTTCTTAGAAGGCAATGATCCAATTGGCAGTTTTCAAAGTATCATCAATCTTATTTGGCTCCATTAGTGACACAAATTTGAAAACATACAGAAGTTTCCAAGTGTGTCCATTCTTGTCTGCACATCTTTATTGATGTCAACGATGATTTACTTAATTGCGTGACACCTGATCCACTTTCGAAGTTGTATCAATGAGGATTCCCTTGATCTTGATTGCCAGCACTGTCATCAATAGCTCTTGTAGAATATTCTCTTTGATCACTAGACAAATTGGAACATTGAGCCTATTCAGTTGTTGATGGAGTATTACCAGGAATAGTGATCAACTTAGCTCATTCATTCACATAGGGAGGGCTTATATAATCATTATCATGTCCATCTTTGGTAACAGGTTCCACTCTTGATGAAGTGGAAGCTTTAGAGTCATCACCCTTGGGGTGTAGAAGGTCATCAAACCTAAAATCTCCATAAACTGATTCATGAGTGACTTAAAGTGAAGAATTTACAGATTCCTCGAAGGTAATAGTGATTGATTCATCAACTACTTTTCACTTAAGGTTGTATACTTTGTAGGCTTTTGGAGATTGTAGAGTAATCAACAAACACACCTTCATCAGCCTTTGGCTAAAACTTGGCAAGCTTATCCCTTTGATTCAAAATAAAACAAGGGCATCTAAACACTTGGAAAAAGCTTATATTTTGCTTCCTCCCTTTTAGTACTTCATAGGAGGTCTTGTTGAACCCTTTTACCACTGTGGATATGTTTTGAGTGAAGCAGGAAGTATTGACACCTTTATCCCAAAATGATGAAGATAAACGTGTTGCACATAACATTGTTCTGGCAGCTTCAATGAGGGTTCTATTCCTTCTCTCAGCAACTCCATTTTGTTGTGGGGTTCTGACAGTAGAGAAATTTTATAAGATCCCTCTTTCTTCACAGTAGTCTTCAAGTGTACTATTTTTAAATTCAGTGCCATGATCACTTCTATGATTCTTAACTTGGGTAGATTTAAGAACCTCCATATTTTTTATGAATCCAATAATCTCTCTAGCAGCTTCTCCTTTGGTCTTCAGGAAGAAAACCCATGTGTACTTGGATAACTCTTCAACCATTACTAACGTGTATCTTCTACCTCCAACATTTGGGACATTGACAGATCTAAACAAGTCCATATGGATCAGACAGAGAGGTGAATCAATAGAGAAATTATGTTTGGATTTAAAAGATGACTTCTTTTATTTACGTTTCTCACATGCTGAGCAGAGTTTATCTTGAACAAAGGTCATGGAAGGCATACCTGTTACCAACAATTTCTTACCGAGTTTGTTAATATTCTTGAAGTTCACGTGTGATAGCCTTTTGTGCCATAACTAGTTAAGATCTACATTAGTCTTAGAGACAAAAAAGGTTGTTGTTGATTGATCATCAAATTTCATGTCTGCAATGTACACACCTTTATTTCTTTGTGCACACAACACAAGCTTGCCTTGAGGATCTAGTATGTTCCCAAGGTTCTCATCAAAGTTAAGCTTGTAACCGACATCAAACAGTTGACTTATGATTAAAAGGTTATGTTTTAGCCCAGACACATAGGCTACTTCGTTGAATATTGCAACACCAGCTTGGAGAGTACCATACCCTTCTGTAGATCCTTGGACATTATCACCAAAACTGACCTTTGGGCCTGTCATGTGCCCAGAGCAGCCACTGTCCAAATACAAAATATGATTGGGTTGTTTGACCAACAAATTGTAAAAAAAGGAAACGTTAGATTTTAAGTAAACCCATCACAAAGATGGGTTCATCATCTTCATCAACCATTGTTGATGGACCACTTAGTTTAATGTTAATGTCTCCTATGAGTATAGTGTCACGTTTGGCACTTACCACATTGATATTGTTGCTTCCAACACTGTTTGGTTAAACAATGTTGGATTCAACAACATCAATAGGCCTAATATCCACTAGTTCTTGAGAGTCTTTGGCCATGTGGGTTTTCTTCCACACATGTAGCATTTTATCTTTTTAGGTCTTTTGGAAGAACTTCTAGAATCACATTATAGGTCTTCCGAATTACTCCTGTAAACAAGATCTGAAAACTATTGCATTATATGAAAAAGACTAATTCTTTTGTGGGAATACTTGTTTCTAAAATGCTCAAGAATGACATTGAATTTTTCTTTGTTGGTCATTGAGCAAATTATATTTGAAGAGGACACACTTTCAGAAATGTTTTTAGAAACAATTTCCTTCACCTTATTAGATAAACAGAGGTCAAAAATCGAGAGTTATACAATTTTATGTCCATCTAAATTTTTGGAAATCTTATCTCCAAATTTCTCAGACTGGGTAATGGCTTTGCCTTTGACTTTGCTAAGATTTGATGATCCATGCACACTGTTAGTTGCATAATCATTCTGTTTGGTTTTTACAAAAGACTTACTTTCATTCAAAACCAACTTGTCACTTTGTTTTGAATACTTATTTTGAATCATAGTGGGTTTGCCTGTCACATGAAACTTACCCTTGTTAGGGGTATGGTATGTTCCTTTAGAAAGCTAATTTTCAAAGAACTTAAGCATTAAATGGTGGTAATGGTGTTTTGCCACTAGTATTAACTTTAGAACATATTTTTTCTTTGACAGTCTTAAGAACAGGCTTGACATTCTTACCACAAACTTGTTCTTATGTAAGTGGTAAACATACAGTAGTGGAGCTTAATGGAGAACTTATCTCAACATCATGCTTCACAACACCTTCACATTAACTGTCAGTGTTTTGAGGCCTGACAAACCTGTTTGTTGAAATCATTCTCCTATTTATATTTTGGATTAATGTACTAGGAAGCTCACCAAGTGTGGAAAGATCTGATTCCAGATTATTGATCTCAACAATTGAAGCTGCTGTAACAATGTATCCTCCTAGAATTGCTTGTACTTGAGCAGGAATTTGCTCATTAATACATTAAGTTTTTCTTTTAGCAAAAAAGCACCAAGAGTCTACAATTCTTTGGAGTTTGGAACACTTTAAGTCTAATTCTCTTTTCTCTTCTAATAAAATAGAGTTTATGTGTTTTACTTCATCTAGTTCAGTTTTCAACTTATGAAAACTGTCTAGTTCATTAGATTTTGTATCAATTTCAGTTTTTATTATAACTTTCAGGCTTCCAGATTTCTTGTTTTTCAATAGCAGTTTTGAGAACAATTAGCAGGTAATCAAACATTTTATCTTTTTCATCAAGAGTGTAATCCTTAAAGTTTTGTACCTTGTACATCATGGTGAGATTCCAGTTTTCAAGAGAACTTAGGGTCTTAACTTTTTCAAGGTCGTGTTTGAAACTGCTAAGTAAAGGAGTTTCATCATTGGCTACAAAGCAGTTGTTGTTCTCTTCATCAGACTCTTCCCAATCACATGCTTTTGCCATCACTCCCTTCACCTTATTTGAAGCCACATAGTGTTCCAGTTTGTTCAACTTAGCCATGGCTATAAGTTACTTAACCCTGTAGCCATCATATTTATGTGTCTTGTGAGGTTTGGATGAAGAGGCCACAACTTTGGACACACGGTCTGCAGCTATATGGCTAACTTCTCCACATTTGTAGCACTCAACTTTAGTCTTATCAAATGTTTTCTTTTTTACAACACTTGATTTCCTTCGCATCATCTTCTTTTCAAACAACTTTTTCTTGTTGAACCTTTTGACAATTGAACCATCCTCCCAAACATTCATAATACAACATTCAAGATTAACATACAAACCCAATATTAACAATATGATTGATTATTCAAATATTAAGCAAGTATTGATTACGTCAGCACTAGAGCACAGAGTATTAAAAAGTATACAATGACAATATCTGTCTATTACAACACAATATTTATTAAGAACATCTAGTACAATTCCCAAACCCAAAGCTTGATAACCCTCATAGTTACCAATGGCTTCTAAGAATCCTAGGTAGACTTGATGTATAGCCTAAGTAAATGCCCAACAATATCCTTTCCTTTACCTGAATAATATTTATCAACAACGGGGTAAGCTATAAGCTTAGTGAGAAAACAGATTACATTTCCTACAATAGAAGTCATGCCTAGTGAGCAATGTTTGCTCCTTCATACAGAGTGTACGGATAACAAATTTTCATAATGCTAGGAAGCATGGATTTCCAAGATACAATTAAATGGTTATTAAAATACGATCGGGATGTGTAACCTGGCTAGAAATGAGTATGGGATGATCAGTTCCCGACAGTGGCCTGCTGTCAACCTCATCCAAAGCCACATCAGAGTGTGTCTATCATCATGCCAAGCATGTACTCAAGTTTTTATTTACAAGTGAAGAGATATCAAGTGTGAATGTTCGAACCTAATCAAGGAATTGTATAGGAATTCCAAATAAAATAAGTGCTAAAAGAACAACCAAGTGTCATGATATATGAATGTATGCAATGACATTTACTTGCAACAATACTAATCTATTACTCATAGTGGTTTGTATTTAGCAAGGATGCCTTGGAAGATTTCCATAGGGTCTTACACAATCATTTATATCTTGTATTGTCTTTCTTTTCCAAGACGGACTTTCACCACTTAATTTAATATCAATGTGTGCACAAATACACCACGAATATCCTGTTATGTCAACGTATACATCTATCAATATCAGTATTTGTTAATGTCATATGTTTTTTATATAACTTAACTTTTAATTTCAACATAGTGATCCGAAGTTCAGACCACATCCGAAGTTCGCATGACCCGATCTTCGGATGGTCCGAAGTTCCATCCTTTGTAGTTTCAACTTTTATATTTTTATAACATGTCATTCGAAGTTCGGATGTTCCCCTTGTATCTGAAGTTCGAATGCCCTTCATAGGTTCGAAGTTCAGTTTCCTTATCCTTTGATGACATAGAAAATTTCATTTCAATTAATCATCTGATGTTTGGATGGTCCGAACTTCACATGATCCGAAGTTCATTCTTGTGTACATGTGATCTGGAATTCATATCATCCGAAGTTCATCACTTAACAGTTCATAAATTTTCAGGTTTTCAGTCATTTATTTTTATACCAATCATGTGATTGATATCTATCGGTATACAATAAAAAATACCCTTATAACATATTATATAACATAATTTTAACATTTAAGGTACTAAAATCAGACCATACATGCCTTATTTTCAACTGTTCGACAAATATACACACTAAAACACATAGTTAAAATCAAAATCACACTTAGGAGTTGAATCGGTACCTGAAAATTTGTATATATCATACCTATAACTTGATTATAATATTCCAACTAATAACTACAACATGCATTCAAAAAATTAATACCTATCTATGATTCAGTTTTTAAAAAAACCGAACCAAAGAACTCATAGATTCGTAAATTTGGATGAATCTTACCTCAAATTGGTTGTTACAGTAGTTATAACTTCTTCCTAGAAACATATTTTGTAGCCTTTAATTCCAAAATTTTGTGTTCTTGATTTGTAGAATGAGAGTGCCATGAGAAGTGAAGTAGGTGAAACTTTTATCGAGAGAAAGTGATGGTTCGTAATGAACGGTCACTCTCCGTTATTCCCATTTTCTTTCACACCCCGTTACCCCGGTTGGAAACTAGGCGTGACGTCGCGGAAGCATAGTCATAATCAAGTGAACGACCACTAAATGGACGTTTTCAAAAAATACATTGATAAACTTCAATATATAACATTGTTTTTACATAACCCAAATAATTCGCAATCACAAAGATTTAAATGCATGATCAAAAGAACATTAATTATGCTAATAAATCTTTGGGTTTTTGAAAATTGTTGCGACTCCAAAATATGCGGAAGCTTTGCTACGCTTCCGATGCATGCTACTCAGCTTAATTACCTGAAAATACATGCTAGAACATGTCAAAAAAGTTGTTGGTGAGCTCATAGGTTTACACGAAACAATGATTTGTATGGATTACAACGATTGAGTATGAATTTATAAAGAATAAATTCCATGTTATGTATTACATATAACCATCATGCAACTGAACTTAATTATGAGTTTGCCCTATGTAGTATTAACCACTATAATACTATGATGTTAAATATATACTCAACCATTAATAGTTGGTGCGACCAACCTGAGTGGGGGGCATTAATCCCGATAGATCTATCCATATGATATTCACGTTTACATAAATGTAATTTACGGTTCATGATTTGAGGGCATGATGAATTAATATGTGTGTAATACATAAAAGAATTATAGCATGTAATGTGTTCATATAAAAATTGCAGTATGTATTTTCACCCCAAAAAATAACATTGTAAAAAAATAGGGGCTATGGGTACTCACCGCAAAAGTGATGACAAAAACAAGGGTAAAAACGTAGAGTGTTGTTGATGACTTGTGATGATGCTTGAGGTATTTTAACCGAGTCCTAGACGATATGAGGAACTTAATAACTACATTAAGTGATAATACACACGTATGTTGGTTTTTTATGTTTTAAATCACCCAACTTAACAAGTTCATAAAAAAAACCTACTTAAAAACATCAAGTTTATATATATATTTTTTAAGCTTTTGACGAGGTTTTTCGGCCTACTTTGTGGCTGTTTTTGACCAAGATCCAAAATGATTTGGGCTTTGATATACATAGTCATAAAAATGTACAAGGAATTTTTCAAGGTAAAAACAGCCATTTTTCGAGGTGTTTAGGTTAGGTAAAAGGCTCGTTAAAAACCCTATGTTGGTCATTTTTGAGCTGTTAGACGTTTCGGTTCCCAAAAAATATTTGGAGGTCAAAACTCCATATTAAATTATTAAATCCTCCCTATATTTATTTTAGACATAGATCTAACTTCTAAAATAAGAATCAACTCATTTAGTTAAATTTTAAATTACTTATGATTTTTCAAAGTCGATGTAATATTTCTGCCAAAAATCCGGACTTCATAACCTTGAAACAAAATTTGATCTTTGTTGTTTACTCAAAAACCACATGTATAAAAGGCTATCAAACACATTTATAAAACTTGTTTTCATTTATTTATACTTACATTATGTGTTTATATATATATTTATAAACACATTTGAAGAAAACAAACTTGAAAACAAAACTAGTTATTCATAAACATGAGTTTTAATGAAACTTGTTGTTTTTGGTGATTATATATATCATGAAAGACTTATATAAACATATTATAAGAAGTTATAAGTCAGTAGTCACTTACTTTGATGTAATGAAAGTATGAAAATGATTAGAAAACTTGTTCTTGAACTAATTGCACAACAACTTCCATAAAACAGTTTGAAGAAAGAAAAATTGCAATTTTGGTGTTTTGCAACTTCCTTTGGCCGGATTTGGGAGGAAGAAAGAAGAGAGATTTTGGTGCTTTGAAGGTGTGAATAAGATGAAAGGGTTGAGTTATAGTATCACTATCTCATCAGAAAGAAGAGAGATTTTGGTGCTTTGGCTGGATCTGTCGGAGCTGGGTCTATATTTACATATTGCTCAATCATAGGTTGCTTTAATATCACTATATCATCAGCTTCATCATCTTCGTCCATCTGAATCTCATCGTCTGACTTCCAATCTGGTATATCATCTGGAACAAATTCTCCTTCCTCTAAGCCTTCCTGATCCAAGTCATCTTCAAAATCAAATCTTACATCATCGTCAACCAACCTGGCCAAGGCTACAATTATTTCATATTGAACACTTTCTGAAGCTTCGGGAGCCTTGCCTTTATCTTTATCCGAGCCTGAGCCTGATAATCCAAGCTCCCCCTGCAGATCAGCTTGCTGAGCAATCTGTTGAGAAAGATCTACTAGCTCACTCTCTTTTTGTTGTGCACCAGGGTAGCCTCCTTCATCTTCTCTCCTGGCTCCGTTCAACTCATCTTCCTTACAACTCTCCCCCTGAGCTGCACGATCTTTTAAGATTTGCTCCATTAGGGTTTGTAGAGTTACTATCTCATTTTGCGGGGCAGTCACAGTCTATTCAAGATAGGCATTCTGCTGATCCAACTGTGTATTGTGCTGTTGAAAGCTTGGTGACTGCCCTGGTGAGTTAGAGAATTTTGACTTTTTGGAAATCGACTTTAGCTTTCAATTATGAAAAGATTTGGTCGTCTGTTGATGTGGATGGTGTCGGAGTGGTGGCAGTGGATGATGACGGAACGACGGTTGATGATGATGGAGCGGCAGTTGAGATTGACGGCCCTTCTTGTGCTAGGCGTTGGCGCTTGGCCCGTTGTTGCCTTGCCACCAACGCCTCTTCTTCTATTACAAAATCTTCATCTCCTGCATCTTCATCTCGAAGTGTGAATGCTGGACGATGAACTTTTTGGCGACGTACTACTATCCGAGTACCATGAGTAGCAAAGGAAGTGGAGGGATTCGCTGCTTCCCTCGTATCTCGCTCAATGATAGTGTTTATATCAGATGTAGACTCCACAGCCCCTTCTGTTGCTTCCGGCTTGTAATTCTCTATGTCTTCAAAAATGTCATCCATTACCGCAGGTGGTTGCAAAATATCGTTGACTAGCTCCTCAGTAATGGATTCCTGAGCTTCTCATCCTTGAGCAAAGATCTCCTCCAGTGTTTCTTGAATCGGATTAGCCTGGGGTTGTGACGTAGAGGCCCCAGCTGTTGCTGTCGCTCTTGGAGCAGGCTGAACAGAAGTAACTGGGGGTTGTTGTGCTGGTGGCTGCTGTTGCGGGTTCTCCATTACCCATGCTTCTCCTTCTGGAGCTACAAAATTTGGGTCTAAGAGAGCGCCAAAAAATGGAGTCATTGACGGTCTAACATTTTCCGCCTTGCGAGAGTTATGGCTTTGGCAGTCGGCAAAGATTCTCTTGTCTATTGCTGCGACCATGACCACCTCCGGTAGTGGTGGCAAATTTGGCAAGAAGTGCCTTATGATCATCATAACAAAACGTGGATATAACAGAAATCTTTCTCTTGTTGGCGCAATTATTTGATTCCCAAACTCCGCAAAGAAGAGACTTGCAAAGTTGAATGGCTTGTTGTATACTAACGAGATCATCCCTGACTGTAATCTGGATGTCATCGTATCAAAACCGGCCTTTTTCTGTGCAAAACATTCAAGCATGACGTGCATGAGATAATGTCATTGCCCAATCAATCCACTCTTCACATAGGATGCCTTGGCCAAATCTAGTGCATATCCCATTCATTGAAATGCTGCTTGTCTTATTGCTGCTGGAAAGTCAACTGGACCATTTTCTTGTTCTGCTGTTCCCAACTATAGAATTTCACGTAGATCATCAGCCGAGAATGAAATAATTTGTCCATTAACTGATGCTCGGAGAACCGGAGGTATAACTGAACTATCCACATGGAATGAGGTCTAAAATTGACGTATGTACTGGAGTATCAGTGTCGGATTGTGGGTCAATGCGTACACTATCCTCGATCTCGTCAAAAATTCAAGAATCTCCTTATACTGCATTGCTTCTAGCGCTTGGAGGTTAATGCTCACCACCATATTGTGCTTATTGAAAAACACACAATCAACCATTCCTGCACATGCAATAAATAGTTAGATTTCTAAAAAATTAAATATTTGGAATAAAAATAGTACCTACGAACTTAGGTGAGTTCGTATATGCTAGTATCATTCGAACTTTGTAGCAAGTTCGAACTCTTCGAACTTAGCATTAAGTTTGGTTGACCTTTCGAACTTAGTTATGTTCGAAGCCTGTCGAACTTGTTAAAAAATATCTACAAGTTCGTGATGCCCACAAGTTCGAACTAACGACAACAAGTTCGAAGTCGACTATTTCAAAAGCAAGACTCATGATTTAAACCTTTTTAGACTTAAATGACTAAGGATTCTAGTCCTAATAGGTTCTAATCGAGTTTATTGAGGTTTTATTTCAAGTATTTTAACCCTATACTTAGTATTTAAGAACATCTAGTATTTGGTTAGTTTTCTACCAAAAATACATGATTTTAGATCCCTATCAGTCCAAATTAACACTTACTTAGTTCTTTGTGTGGTAAAACGACAACAACTATTTTTAAGTTCGAGATGGAACTGAAAGAAAATCGTATCACAAGAACAAAATCGAAGGAAAGCCGATAAGTTCGAGATCGCCCAAAACAAGTTCAAAATCGCCTTATAAGTTTGTGAGGATATATGTTCGAAGTTAGGTGATTGTATTGAATGTGAATGGCCTATTTATTGACAACTTTGATTCCCAGTATATTTTGCACTCAAACACAATAATCAAACGATTTGTATTAAGAATATGAAGATTACAAAGAGAGAATTTGAACACTCAATCTCTTGGAACTTTCACACTCAAAAACACACACACTTGGTGGAGGCTCATTTATGTCTTCTTCTTAAAACCCTAGGAGAACAATACTATATATACCTAAGCCTACTTTGGGATTTTGTCCAAACACTCCCCTTAAAGTCTTGGAAATTAAGATTCCCCCCAAAGTAAACTATTCCTAATTATAAATTGAACCTAGACTTTTATTATATTTAATTATACACTATTTTAGGGCTAACAATCTCCCCTTTAGTGTATAATTAAATATTTACAATTAAGCGCAATTACACAAGCTTGAATTACAAGAAATAAAATTTCTAACAATCTCCCCCTTCTTGTAATCAAGGCTTGTATTCTTCTGAAGTCTTAGGCTCTAAACTCTGATCTCTGATCTTTAAAGTAACTCTGATCTCTGAACTTTTGAAGTATATCATTGATCTTCTTCAGATGACTCTCCCCTTAAATGTTTCAGATCGGTGGATCTCCCCTTGCGTTTAGTAGGTCTTTCAAAACATTTCAACTCTTTTCAGAACATTCTCCCCCTCATGATGATCATGAGAATTATGATCATCATGTAATCACTTCTGCTCTCCCCTTCAAATGAACAACCTCAATGTGTCTTCAAATCTTCTTTCTTTGTCGAAGCAGATTATTACAGACTCAGAAAGAAAATATTACATTTAAGAACATTACAGACACAGAAGTTCTTATCTCTCTCATGTTACATTCTCAATCCCCTCAATAACAGAATATAAATAGTTACACCATAATATTTTCCCTCGCCTTCAGAAACAACAAACCAAAAGGAAATTACAGTGAAGATCATGGCTTTGCAACCAGAATATAAGAAAATGAAACAAATTCATTTGTAAGTAACATTCCAGTTCCACATAGGAGTTCTGTTTGCACAATAGACTAAGTCTATGTGACCTACGTTCAGCGCTGGCGTGACGTTAACACTGGTAGGATTTCCAAATAATCATCGTGAAATCCTTTATCATGAAAGAATCACTCATATTTGTTCCGGCTTTGTCTCGGTAGACAAGCTGTTTATAGTCACGTTGACTGTAGACTCCATGTGTCCTAAAAGTGTATAACATTAAGGTCTAGACTCAAAGTGCATCAACTGAAGTCGGAGACCGGAGAGGATGTCTTCCTTGTTTCAATATCAACAATATCCAAATGATATGTCGATAGAGTATGTGATATAACTCCATGTGAAATTAAACAGAAGTCTTTTAAGAGACAACTGAGTAGCTAGGGAGGTTAGGTGCATGCGTCACTGGGTCCATGACGTCTTGTTCAATACCTAATTCCAACACATGGAATTTGGTAGCAGATGTAGGAAACCCAGCAGACTGACACGGTGTTGGTAGGATTTATCTTTTCTTTTAATCGTTTCTCACCCCTCAGCTATCGTCATTTTTCAACTGTACTCTCACCGGCTCACTTTTAGCTCATGATGCACCCCATCTCCTTTCGATAAACCCTCTCATTTGCATTTTATCTATTCTCGACCCTGCTAGTACCCCGTGGTAACTAACACTCCTCAACTAATTGACCTAAGAACCCTTACTCACAAAAACTAAAGTGGTTTGCTCCTTGGGTAGGTCTTCCGGCTCTGGTTTAGACCATAGGAACGATATATATGCCTAATCACGCATATTGGGCATCATCGGAGTCAGCATGATATCTTGAAGGATATAGCATTTAAGCTCATGGGGTATTCCAGAAGAGGGATGAGAGTTGAATGAAATATCTTGGGAAGTTTGAGAGACTGTATGAGAGAACTTCAATAGAAAGTCTGATATAAGATTTGAAAATAAATCAGACTATCATGAAAGAATTATATTGTATGAGAGAATCAGAATACGTGGGAGAAATCAGAATATTTGAGAGAATCTCAGGAAGAATGAGATCAACATCATCACGAAGATTAGATCAATTAATCTTGGTGGAATTTTACTCAATCAGATAATCAGATTATTCTAACAAAACCTTTTAAAGTGTGCATTAGAGTATTCAGAATGCTTACACACTTTTCATTAGATGTCATCTTCAAAGCGCATCTGAAACTCCCCCTGCAAATAAGACCAGTATCAGTGAAACATAAAATGCTATGAGTGAATTTCAAGAATGTAACTCAAACTCAAACTGATAAGCATAAAAAGTAGAGAAAATTCCAGATAAGTCGCAGAACCACGGGTTCTAAACTGGGTGTTTAGAAACCATCTAAACATGAAAGATCGGGTTCTGATCTGTCATGATGCAGAAGTCATTGCTTTGAAGTATGGGTTCCACTCGGAAGTAAGTAGAAGCCATTTCTTTGAAGATCGGAACTGAACTGAGCGATCAGAAGCCTTTACATAGAAGTCCGGGTTCCAGTCTGAAGTGATCTTGAAGCCATCTCATTGAAGTCCGTGTTCCAGTCTGAAGTGATCTGAAAACCATCTCATTGAAGTCTGGGTTCCAGTCTGAAGTGATCTGAAAACCATCTCATTGAAGTCCGGGTTCCAGTCTGAAGTGATCTGAAAACCATCTCATTGAAGTCCGGGTTCCAGTCTGAAGTGATCTGAAAACCATCTCATTGAAGTCCGGGTTCCAGTCTGAAGTGATCTAAAAACCATCTGCATAAAATTAAACCACTTTTGGTACCCATCGAAAGGTGGGTCCTTTCTTGTTAGATTTAGGATTTCCATCGTCATGTAACAACACAACAGTAGGAATCCATTTATCATTCGACACAGGTTTTGATGCAGAACCTTTTGGCACCCATTTGTATATGGGTCCAACTGATTTTGAAACAACCTTAGGTAATGGAACAACCTTTGGCTTGGGTGAGTTTGGAAATGCCTTAGGCTTGGCCTTTGGCGATGGTTTTTCCAATTTGTCAGGCGTTGATGAGGCATGCACTTTTGTTTTCTTAGATTGGCGGCATTTCCGTTTTTCAGGATAAGGTATAAACTTGGTCATTTCAGGAACAGCACGCCGAAAGCTTTTTGGACAAAATTGAAACAGATTGCAAAAAGAGTATTTCAAAGAATTACTAGCAACATCCTTTCCAGGCACACTGACACTACTATCGATTTTCACAAAAGATTCAGGCATGACTGCCTTTTTCACAAAGAAACTTTGAAAACAAGAGGTGTTATTTTAGGAATCCTCCTTGCATGATCTGTAGGTGCAAAACAATGAGAGACTGTACGTTTGGAAGACTTAGACTTGGAGAAATTTCCTTGGTGAGCGGGTTTCTTGGAAGACTTAGATTGACTCCGAGTCTTCTTTGAAACCTCAGCTTTGAAAGATTTGGAGCACTCACCTTTACAACTGACAGAAGAAACTTCAACCTTGGCTTTACCTTTTTCAGATGATGTGAGATGGACTTTTGTAGGATGAGAAACCTTTAAATCTTTTAAATGAGAATTTAACCTTTCTGAAACTGTGTCAAGCTTTTCTTTGTAGATGGTTAATTCTACATTTTGTTCAAAACTTTTTCTGACCAATTTTTCCTCGCTCTTGAGAAGAGCTTCTTGATAACCAAGAGCTTTCTTTCGACCTGTCTTTAATTCCTTTTCTAAAACATTTATTTTCTGTTGAAGAACTTTTGTAGGAATGTAAAGGTGAGGGATTGGTTTTACAGGTTCAGCTTTCATTTCAGCTTCTGAATAACTAGACAAGAAGTCTTCCTCTAGAGTAGGTACTCTATAGGGATAACTCTCGTTTAGCTCATCATATTTGAAAGACATTTCTTTTTCTTTGTTTTCAATTCGTTTCTCATCCTCTTGGGTTAAAATTTCTTCCGATGATTGATAAACGAAAGATTTCAACCCAGCACCCATATATCTCATGTCATAAAAAATAGGTAAAACTTTTTGAACCTTTTCCAAGTACTTAGGATTTTTAAAACCAATTCCTTATTTGGAATGATAAAACCTAGTCTCTTTGGGTTGGTTTAAATGAGTAGTTTGTTCAGTTTGACCCCGTTTTAGAAATTCATCATCTAGGGTCTTTATGCGAGAGTACAAACCTATTCTTTCTTTTTTTATCATTTTGTACTTTTCCAAACTGTCTATGTTTTCCATGCTTACAGACTCTAAGCGTTTTGAAAGAACAGACATTTCTGATTTTAAAGAGTTCTTTTCATCAGTGAGTTTATACATACAAGATTCAAGGTATTTATTCCTATCATCAACATCTACCTTTTCA
This sequence comes from Centrapalus pauciflorus, assembly GCA_020465985.1. NCBI lineage: Eukaryota > Viridiplantae > Streptophyta > Magnoliopsida > Asterales > Asteraceae > Centrapalus > Centrapalus pauciflorus. The sequence continues at coordinate 359,672 of JAANYP010001664.1, forward strand.
ATCAACATCTTCTTTATCACCTCATGGTTGTTTAGCCATTTCTTTTTATACACAGCGGATTGTTCTTTTTCAGCAATCAATTCATTCTTTAATTCATGTAGTTGTGCATGCAGTTCATCAAATTCATCACTAGATTTAAAATCAGATAAGGATTGTATATCAAATAAATCAGATGAAGATGAAGAACTTTGTACCTGTTTGGAGTGGTTCATGAGACAGACTGGAGATATATCAACTTTCTCCTCCTCGACAGTCTTTTCATGTGTGGAAAATCCTTGAGCCATGATTGTGGAGTGCAAAAGGTGGATCTTCTAGATTGGAAACTGGAAAAACTCAGAAACTTCACAAGTTCGGATGTATCCGAGGTTGGTAACTTGGAGAAACTTGGATCAGAATCAGGTTTTTGATGTTGAAACTTTAGCTTTTCTAATCAATAAATTGTAGATCTCGTTTCTAGCTTCGTTTCGGCGTATGGTAGGCCGTCTAACGATGTTCCAGTCAAAAGTTATGGCCTCTGGAAGCACTGAATGTCAAAAGTTTGGATAGACCCGGACCCGAAATTCGGATGATCCGAATTAGGATGTCCGAATTCGGATAGGTCCGAATTTCGGTGAGGTCGTAGATCTCGTTTCAAGCTTCATTTTGACGTATTGTAGGCTGTCTAACGATGTCCCAGTCAAAAGTTATGGCCTCTGGAAGCACTGAATGTCAAAAGTTTGGATAGACCCGGACCCGAAATTTGGATGATCCGAATTCGGATGGGTCCGAATTTGGATGGATCTGAATTTCGGTGAGGTCGTAGATCTCGTTTCAAGCTTCGTTTTGACGTATTGTAGGCCTTCTAACGATGTTCCAGTCAAAAGTTATGCTCTCTGGAAGCACTGAAACGAGAATAACACTTAAGAAATTACTGATTAACAAGTTCAACGATTAAACAAGAAAAACTTGTAATTATTGAACAAGAAATGCTCGAAATCAGTACAAGATTAATTGCTTATGATTATGGAATAGAAAACCAAACAAAAACAGAATATTAACATAGAATTAAGAGCAAAACCTTTGATTTTTGCGAAGAACACGAAGAACACTTAGATTTAAAAAATGCAATTACTCCTTGGATACTTCAGATTAGATCATAAAAATTTCCAGAACAAATTATCTAACATATAAGATCATTCATACAAAATTTCAGATCATTTCAACAAGTAAATCACTCAAATCAAAAATATAATTACAAAAACGTAACCGAAAATGACCAGAATAGTAAAATTGCGATTACTCCCTCGATATTTGGAGTTAGCCTCTGAAATTCTGACAGGATGTTTCTGGCATATACTCGCACAACATATCCAAAAATCAGCTCAAACGGAGATCGTATGAATTTCTGGTGAGTTTTTGAAGTTTCAGCCCAATTTTATGACGTTTTTTGTGAAGAACACGAACAAATCTGAGATTTCAAGTTTAAATCCAATCTTCTTGCTCTGATACCAATTGACAACTTTGATTCCCAGTATATTTTGCACTCAAACACAATAATCAAATGATTTGTATTAAGAATATGAAGATTACAAAGAGAGAATTTGAACACTCAATCTCTAGGAACTTTCACACTCAAAAACACACACACTTGGTGGAGGCTCATTTATGTCTTCTTCTTAAAACCCTAGGAGAACAATACTATATATACCTAAGCCTACTTTGGGAGTTTGTCTAAACACTCCCCTTAAAGTCTTGGAAATTAAGATTCCCCCCAAAGTAAACTATTCCTAATTATAAATTGAACCTAGACTTTTATTATATTTAATTATACACTATTTTAGGGCTAACATTTATACCCTCACTGTGTCTCGAACTTAATTGAATAAGTTCAAACTTAACCTAAATTCATGTGAAGCTTCGAACTTAAGCCTAGTCCGAACCTAAGTGAAAATTTTTGAAAATCTTTGAACAAAATCCAACTTTCTCAACTTTTTCAAACTCTTGAAACTTTTTTGCTTTACGAAATACTTCACACTAAGCAAACAGATTATCACGCAATTTTGTTTCTCCAACTTATAATGCATCCTAATAAATGACCTCGATCCTATTTATTTATTTAATAATAAAATGAGCCAAATTAAAATAAAATAAAATAAAATAAAATAAAATAAAATAAAATAGAATAAAGTAAAATTAAATTGCAGAAATTTAAAGATAAAAACACACTAACTAAATCTTTTTGTGAGAGTGTCATAGAAGGTTCAATCAGATAATGGTATCAACGCACTTTCAGTGTTGCACTTTGACACTTTGGAATTTTTTATTCCTTAGGTTGTTTGTCGTAAGATACGCTTCAAGTCGATTGTCGGTATGTTTGTCCACTTTAAACACTCAACACTTTGGATTTTCCCTTGTGTGACACCCTTGCAACATTAACCACCATTTACAATTCACCCAGGATTAATCACAAACATACAATTTCATAATGATCTGATAACCTAATCAAAGTGCGGAAGCATTAAAGTACATAAATAAAATAATACAAATTTGTCAAACACCCTACGGTGCTACAAGGTTACATGTCTAAGGCTACATACTCAAAGGTATTACATCATCCCAAATTTATTACAACAATTGTCTCCATAGATCTGTTACCAAAAATAACAGCAGAAATCTTCAATTACTTCAACAGACGACCTAGCTAGAAGGTCCCGCAGCAGATTTCCCTTTTTCCCGTAAAAAAAAGTCAACAACTGAGGGGTAAGCGAATGCTTATTGAATACCAAATGATTTTACGCATCCTGCAAATCCTTATGATGCCCCTAAGGAGTAACCGCGGTATTGCATACGGTATACTCCACACGTACTCCAAGTACGCAAACCCGAGCAGCAACTCCTTCGAGATGACGCTCGGCATAAGAAAAACCAACCATCTGAGGCAGACATAACATCGGGGATGACCTACTGTCTATCCTGACCACAGAGGTGTCAAACTCTTGGTCATATAGCACAGTAACATAAGAGTACAGATGCGACCATCAGGTCCATCGATAGGATGCACAACAAATGAACGGACATGGAACAAGTATGAATGTGCATCAACATATACGCAAATTAGTAGAGTGCCAAACGAAAGAGAAACAACATGCCTCAGCAGGAAATAGCAAACATAAAGCAGATGCAGACATGTTTAAAATCAAAGGTACTCACAGTGGGTGCGTTAGTAAAACTTCAAGTTATCTTCTTTCTCTTCGGAATTTCAACCGGACTCAAAAGTACCCCACTGTGGGTTAAACAACACCATAAGGGACCTGTTACATTTCCATAAGGAAAAACATATCACATACATGTTCGAGCATTAATTTGTATAATTGAAAGTATTACAACGTTCGAAACCGTCATCCGAAACTTACGTTTTAAAAATCCGTTATTTGGTGTGCTATTATTCCCAAATAACCCTTCATTATACACCTTAATATAGTACAAAAGATATCCCAAAGGTGTACTTAATCATCCATAAATTCGGGTCCTTAAAAACCCATCCGAATTTCACAAGAATAGCATAGAACTCGCCGAGTTGGCTTAGTGAACTCGCCGAGTTCCTGTCCGAAGTTCGGACCCTCAACCGGATTTCGGACCCATCCGAATTCGGGTCCATCCGAGTTCGGTTCTTAATTGAGTTCGGTTCCATTCTATGTTCGGGTCACATCCGAATTCGGGTCCCAACCGAATTCGGATCCAACACTTATGAAATTTTGAAGATTTATTCATATGTTCTTGGGAACTCGCCCAGTTCCCCATAGAACTCGCCGAGTTCAGTTGCAGAAATGCAGGTCGCAACTTACGGATTTTACATCAAAATTTCCATATTTGATTTCTAGCCACATGCAACTTGAAATTACGTTTTATAAACATATTTTGAGTGTTTCTACATCATTTTCCTCATCCATAACACACTAATTGGTCCAGATATGACCAAATTAGACAATTTTTCTCAAGAATATAAAACTTCATTAAATATCAGATTTCTTACCTTTCTGTTTGATTCAACCAACGATTCTTGTTTCTGTAGCTTCTACAACCTTCAATTGATGTTTATCAACTGATTTATTCAACATGCAACAACATTTCATCATATTAATAAATCCGAATTTGCATATTTATTCTTCCAAAATAAACCCCAAAAAGAGAAATGATGTTCTCACCTTAATTCCACTTGAATCTTGTTAATCACCAACTTAAATCCACGAATTTACTCTAAAATTTCGAATTTCATTAGATTTTTCTAGAGAGAGAGAGATAGAGAGCTTCTTGAAAGTGTGTAGAAAATGGTCAATGATCAAATGAAAGGCTCATAGCCCTTTTTATTCAAAACTTTCAGTTATTTACATATGTGGCCCCTCCACTTATCTGATTTCATTAAATACTGATTTTCAACTTAATTTTATCATTACTAACATTTATAAATCATCATTCTCCAATATAATTATTAAAAATTCTCAAAATTCTTAATTTCTTAAATTAGCAACCAACTTTTAAATATTTGGATACATAATCATCTTTCGAAATCCAACTCAATTACAAATTATGAAATTTAAACTAAATATCCTCAAATTAAGATAATAAAATTTTAGAATGTTACAGCATGGGCTCCGCCACGCTCAAACTTCGTCCTCGAAGTTATTTGAATTCAAACACATACTTATACTTATTCAACGTATTGGCTATTGTCTCTCAAATGTGATTTACTTCTTTGTGGTGCTTCCAACGTACATTACCATCTTAATTTCTTTGTTTCTTAACTTTATTGCTTTCATATCCATATTATATTCCGGCTTTTCAACATATACTACTCTTTCTTGAATTTCAAATTCAGTATAATCAACTTAATCTTTATTACAAGTTGTGAGCATTTCATAAAGCTTTCCACATGAAACACCAAGTGTTATTTCAATATTTCTTTATGTATTTCCGAATGAGATAACAGATTCCTAACTTTTCTATTATTCTAAATGAGCCAACACACTTCAGTGCTAGCTTGTACCTTTTTCAAAATAAGTAACACACCTCATCGGAGATACTAACAAATATATTCTATCGTTTACCTCAAAACTGATTGGTTTAGGTGTCTCATCATTATAACTCTTCTTTCATATCACAGACTCAGCAATCAGAGTCCTTTCAATTTCTTTCCATCACATAGGGGTTCTACATTTCCTCCCGTACAAAACTTTAAAAGTGTTTTCTTGATTTTAATTATGATAACTAGTGTTATACGAAAATTCCATCAAAGCAATTGATCTTTTCTGTTGGTACTTAAATCCAAAATACATGATCTCATCATATATTCAAATATGAAATAGTCCATTCCTTTTGACCATCTATCAGGGGTCGGTAAGCTTTACTGGTAACCATGTTTGTGCCTCATTCCCTGAAATTTTGTGCAAATTCTTCAAGTAATAACTTTCTCGAGTGGGTATAAAACACATCCAAATAATTAGTCTGTCTACAATTTGCCAAACGTAGATAACTTCTTATTTCTGTAGTAATGTGAGACGGCTTCCAAATTCTCAATCGCTCCACCTTAGCGGAATCCTCCGAATATTTGTCTCTAGAAATCACATACTACTAAAAATTATCTATTGTAATCAAAACTCACAATTTAACATATTCAACTTTAGACTTATACCAAAATATCACCGATTATTACAATTATCAATTCCTCCGACATTGATATACAAATCCCTATTCACAATGTCCATATACAGCTGGGGTGTTAATTAATCATAATGTCATAACCAGAGACTCGTAGTGCTCATAACCATCCTTGAAAGCCATTTTCAGTACATTCCCTCTTCAGACCTCCACTAATCATATCCCATTCGTAGATCAATCTTAGATAAATAATTAGCTCTCATGCAGCTGATCGAATAATTGTCAAATCCTGGCAGCGGATATTTATTTATTATAGTCAATTTGTTCAAATCACCTTAATCAATGCACATTCAGTAGATACAATCCAGTACGAATAACGAACTTTTGGAGAAGCTCCAGGGATCAAGTCAACACCGAATTTCACTTGTCTTTCAGGTGGCATGCCAGACAAGTCTTCCATAAACAGTTTATGGAAAAGTTTAGGACAACAGGCGCATCGACCACAGTTCTCTCTTCAGTCTTGGTATCAATAACATATACCATACAAGACTCACGACCCTAAGCAATCAGCTTTCGGGACCTAACAATCATCAATAGACATTGATCCCCACTTCTCCTTTCCCATATATACAGATCGTCTCATCCTTCCGGTGTAACTGTCTTTATCATTTCCTGTATTGTATCTACATGGATCCCGTTCTCGATCAACCAGTTTATTCCAATTATCATATCATGTCACCAATCTCTATTGGAATCAAATCAAGATTGAAGACTACCTCTTCAATCGCTGTAGTACAATCAGGATACACATGATCTACTTTAACAATGGTGTTACTTAGCAGTTTCAATCTCTTTTAAACTTTTTATGGTTGATTAAATCACCATTTCATTAAGTATTATACCCCCATTTCGATTAATTATTCATCACATACATTTCTAACTTCACACCTCATATTACATATTTCAAATTCTCCTTTAAAATTAACATGTATTTTCCATGTATTATCATACTCTCGAATGCTTTCCCAATAATTTCTAGATTTCTTTTCCTCATATAATATTCATATATATATATATATATATATATATATATATATATATATATATATATATATATATATATATATATCAATATTGAAACAGTCTCTTTGATTATAACTATATCAAAATTCTCACGAACAGTTCGAACCCTGTTGTTCTTATCCACAACCCTTTTAAATCAAAATATCAACACAATGTACCATACAATTTATCTTAATAAAAGCTAATGCTACATACTTTATGATAACCATAACTTATTATCATCAATTCCTCGAACATGTCATATATGGTATTAATACAATTAATTTCCAATTCTTTAACCCATTATGGTCAAACTTAAACTTTATTACAACTTTTAAACTCATTCATAATTTCCAAGATATCTATAGCATCTTTTCCAATTCAAAGCTTCAAAATCCATCTTGACTATTCATTTAATGCCTATTTATATATTCGAGTATTCCCATTCACAAACATGATTCTACCAATATTAGTAATAACGTTTCATATTACTCAAGTTCATGTTATCTATAAACGTACCCGTAACCACTTCCGGGTCTTCCATAGCCTCCTCCACGGTTATTTGAAAGCGCGAGTTGATGCCCTTTGTGGCTGATTCCGGCGGTAGACTGAACCATCACTTGATCCTCCAGATGATCGAGTTGACGTTGGAGCAGCAGCTGAAGTATTCTTTCGACAGTCCCTACTATAGTGCCCACAAACACCACATTTATGGCAGGCATCCGATCTCCGTGGGCATTCATTCTGGTAGTGGCCCAATTCTCCACAGCAAAAACATGCACACCCATTAGTACACTTGCCGAAGTGTTCTAGATGGCATTTATTGCAGTATTGCGGCTCGGTGTTAATGGAGTATGCACGAGCCCTAATGGACGAACCAGAGTAACCTCCTTCGCGTTGACGTTTCGGTGGTGAAGATTGTGTTGGGTTAGTTGAAACAACAGCAGACCCCATTACATACCCAGACATACTCAGAATCTATTCCACATTTCTGGCGGCTTCTAGTAGGCCCCGCAAATGTGGGGTAGCGTACGTTAGTCATCACCCTTCGGATTTCTAGATCAAGACCAACCTCGAATCTTGTCACTTTTCTTTCCTGTGTATCAATTTGACGAGGCGCGAACAAACTTAGCCTCGTGAACTCTACCGCATACTGGGACACAGACTTAGTCCCCTGAATAAGTGTCGTGAACTTAGCTTCTAGTCTTTGGGACTCATCAGCCGGACAATATTGCTGAGTGAAGAATTCAATAAACTCAGCCCATGTCATTACAGAAACTTTTTCCAGAGTTAACGCATTCACCATTGAGTTCCACCATATTACTGCATCTTTGGTGAACATTGCAGTAGCGAACCGGACCATGTTCTTCTCAGCACAATCGCTGATTCAAAGGTCCTTTCTGTGGCTGTTATCCATTCCAGTGCAGTAACAGCATCTCCCAGTCCATTAAACTCGACTGCTCTATTTCCCTTAAAGTCCTTAAACCGACAACCTCTGAGCTTGTTAGATGAACAAGTGTTGTCATCTTGCTCGTCATTGTTTCCCCCCTATTTTTCCTTATTCTTTCTCTTATCTTCTCTTCGCTTAGCTTCTTCCTCATCTCGAGCCCGAAACTGATCTTGAATCATCCGATTTTGCTCAGCCATCAGGCTAGCATCATTTCTCTTGTTTCTTCGGGTGTCATTCCTCCTCCAGACATGTTCTGAAATATATAAAACATAAAATTTGTTTAGTAACATGTCGTTAATTTAAAGACACCACCCGATTATCCCGTATGATTGTCAATCTCTTATGATTACTAGATCGTAACCTATCTTAGTTCAGATCATTACTTAAAATCACTACATATCATCACCTAATGTTTGAGATCAACACCTACGGACACTTGAATCTCAAACTACTGCTCTGATACCATCTCGTGTGACACCCTTGCAACATTAACCACCATTTACAATTCACCCAAAATTAATCACCAACATACAATTTCATAATGATCTGATAACCTAATCAAAGTGCGGAAGCATTAAAGTACATAAATAGAATAATACAAATTTGTCAAACACCTCATCGGAGATACTAACAAATATATTCTATCGTCTACCTCAAAACTGATTGGTTTAGGTGTCTCATCATTATAACTCGTCTTTCATATCACAGACTCAGCAATCAGAGTCCTTTGAATTTCTTTCCATCACATAGGGGTTCTACATTTCCTCCCGTACAAAACTTTAAAAGTGTTTTCTTGATTTTAATTATGATAACTAGTGTTATACGAAAATTCCATCAAAGCAATTGATCTTTTCTGATGGTACTTAAATCCAAAATACATGATCTCATCATATATTCAAATATGAAATAGTCCATTCCTTTTGACCATCTATCAGGGGTCGGTAAGCTTTACTCGTAACCATGTTTGTGCCTCATATCCTGAAATTTTGTGCAAACTCTTCGAGTAATAACTTTCTCGAGTGGTTATAAAACACATCCAAATAATTATTCGGTCTACAATTTGCCAAACGTAGATAACTACTTACTTCTGTAGTAATGTGAGACGGCTTCCAAGTTCTCAATCGCTCCACTTTAGCGGAATCCTCCGAATATTTGTCTCCAGAAATCACATACTACTAAAAATTATCTATTGTAATCAAAACTCACAGTTTAACATATTCAACTTTAGACTTATACCAAAATATCACCGATTATTACAATTATCAATTCCTCCGACATTGATATACAAATCCCTATTCACAATGTCCATATACAGCTGGGGTGTTAATTAATCATAATGTCATAACCAGAGACTCGTAGTGCTCATAACCATCCTTGAAAGCCATTTTCAGTACATTCCCTCTTCAGACCTCCACTAATCATATCCCATTCGTAGATCAGTCTTAGATAAATAATTAGCTCTCATGCAGCTGATCGAATAATTGTCAAATCCTGGCAGCGGATATTTATTTATTATAGTCAATTTGTTCAAATCACTTTAATCTATGCACATTCAGTAGATACAAGACAGTACAAATAACGAACTTTTGGAGAAGCTCTAGGGATCAAGTCAACACCGAATTTCACTTGTCTTTCAGGTGGCATGCCAGACAAGTCTTCCATAAACAGTTTATGGAAAAGTTTAGGACAACAGGCGCATCGACCACAGTTCTCTCTTCAGTCTTGGTATCAATAACATATACCATACAAGACTCACGACCCTAAGCAATCAGCTTTCGGGACCTAACAATCATCAATAGACATTGATCCCCACTTCTCCTTTCCCATATATACAGATCGTCTCATCCTTCCGGTGTAATTGTCTTTATCATTTCCTGTATTGTATCTACATGGATCACGTTCTCGATCAACCAGTTTATTCCAATTATCATATCATGTCACCAATCTCAATTGGAATCAAATCAAGATTGAAGACTACCTCTTCAATCACTGTAGTACAATCAGGATACACATGATCTACTTTAACAATGGTGTTACTTAGCAGTTTCAATCTCTTTTAAACTTTTTATGGTTGGTTAAATCACCATTTCATTAAGTATTATACCCCCATTTCGATTAATTATTCTTCACATACATTTCTAACTTCACACCTCATATTACATATTTCAAATTCTCCTTTAAAATTAACATGTATTTTCCATGTATTATCATACTCTCGAATGCTTTCCCAATAATTTCAAGATTTCTTTTCCTCATATAATAATATATATATATATATATATATATATATATATATATATATATATATATATATATATATATATATATCAATATTGAAACAGTCTCTTTGATTATAACTATATCAAAATTCTCAAGAACAGTTCGAACCCTGTTGTTCTTATCCACAACCCTTTTAAATCAAAATATCAACACAATGTACCATACAATTTATCTTAATAAAAGCTAATGCTACAGACTTTATGATAACCATAACTTATTATCATCAATTCCTCGAACATGTCATATATGGTATTAATACAATTAATTTCCAATTCTTTAACCCATTATGGTCAAACTTAAACTTTATTACAACTTTTAAACTCATTCATAATTTCCAAGATATCTATAGCATCTTTTCCAATTCAAAGCTTCAAAATCCATCTTGACTATTCATTTAATGCCTATTTATATATTCGAGTATTCCCATTTACAAACATGATTCTACCTATATTAGTAATAATGTTTCATATTACTCAAGTTCATATTATCTATAAACGTACCCGTAACCACTTCCGGGTTTTCCATAGCCTCCTCCACGGTTATTTGAAAGCACGAGTTGGTGCCCTTTTTGGCTGATTCCGGCGGTAGACTGAACCATCACTTGATCCTCCAGATGATCGAGTTGACGTTGGAGCAGCAGCTGAAGTATTCTTTCGACAGTCCCTACTATAGTGCCCACAAACACCACATTTATGGCAGGCATCCGACATCCGTGGGCATTCATTCTGGTAGTGGCCCAATTCTCCACAACAAAAACATGCACGCCCATTAGTACACTTGCCGAAGTGTTCCAGATGGCATTTATTGCAGTATTGCGGCTCGGTGTTGATGGAGTATGCACGAGCCCTAATGGACGAACCAGAGTAACCTCCTTCGCGTTGAAGTTTCGGTGGTGAAGATTGAGTTGGGTTAGTTGAAACAACAGTAGACCCCATTACATACTCAGACATACTCAGAATCTATTCCACATTTCTGGCGGCTTCTAGTAGGCCCGCAAATGTGGGGTAGCATACGTTGCTCATCACCCTTCAGATTTCTAGATCAAGACCAACCTCGAATCTTGTCACTTTTCTTTCCTCTGTATCAATTTGACGAGGCGCGAACAAACTTAGCCTCGTGAACTCTACCGCATACTGGGACACAGACTTAGTCCCCTGAATAAGTGTCGTGAACTTAGCTTCTAGTCTTTGGCGCTCATCAGCCGGACAATATTGCTGAGTGAAGAATTCAATAAACTTAGCCCATGTCATTACAGAAACTTTTTCCAGAGTTAACGCATTCACCATTGAGTTCCACCATATTACTGCATCTTTGGTGAACATTGCAGTAGCGAACCGGACCATGTTCTTCTCAGCACAATCGCTGATTCGAAAGGTCCTTTCTGTGGCTGTTATCCATTCCAGTACAGTAACAGCATCTCCCAGTCCATTAAACACGACTGCTCCATTTCCCTTAAAGTCCTTAAACCGACAACCTCTGAGCTTGTTAGATGACCCAGTGTTGTCATCTTGCTCGTCATTGTTTCCCCCCTCTTTTTCCTTATTCTTCCTCTTATCTTCTCTTCGCTTAGCTTCTTCCTCATCTCGAGCCCGAAACTGATCTTGAATCATCCGATTTTGCTCAGCCATCATGGCTAGCATCATTTCTCTTGTTTCTTCGGGTGTCATTCCTCCTCCAGACATGTTCTGAAATATATAAAACATATAATTTGTTTAGTAACATGTCGTTAATTTAAAGACACCACCCGATTATCCCGTATGATTTTCAATCTCTTATAATTACTAGATCGTAACCTATCTTAGTTCAAATCATTACTTAAAATCACTACGTATTATCACCTAATGTTTGAGATCAAGACCTACGGACACTTGAATCTCAAACTACTGCTCTGATACCATCTCGTGTGACACCCTTGCAACATTAACCACCATTTACAATTCACCCAGGATTAATCACCAACATAAAATTTCATAATGATCTGATAACCTAATCAAAGTGCGGAAGCATTAAAGTACATAAATAAAATAATACAAATTTGTCAAACACCCTACGGTGCTACAAGGTTACATGCATGTCTAAGGCTACATACTCAAAGGTATTACATCATCCCAAATTTATTACAACAATTGTCTCCATAGATTGTTACCAAAAATAACAGCAGAAATCTTCGATTACTTCAACAGACGACCTAGCTAGAAGGTCCCGCAGCAGATTTCCCTTTTTCCCGTAAAAAAAAAGTCAACAACTAAGGGATAAGCGAATGTTTAGTGAATACCAAATGATTTTACACATTCTGCAAATCCTTATGATGCCCCTAAGGAGTAACCACGGTATTGCATACGGTATACTCCACACGTACTCCAAGTACGCAAACCCGAGCAGCAGCTCCTTCGAGATGACGCTCGGCATAAGAAAAACAAACCATCTGAGGCAGACATAACATCGGGGATGACCTACTGTCTATCCTGACCACAGAGGTGTCAAACTCTTGGTCATATAGCACAGTAACATGAGAGTACAGATGCGACCCTCAGGTCCATCGATAGGATGCACAACAAATGAACGGACATGCAACAAGTATGAATGTGCATCAACATATACGCAAATTAGTAGAGTGCCAAACGAAAGAGAAACAACATGCCTCAGCAGGAATTAACACACTAATTTGTCCAGATATGACCAAATTAACATATTTTGAGTGTTTCTACATCATTTTCCTCATCCATAACACACTAATTTGTCCAGATATGACCAAATTAGACAATATTTCTCAAGAAAATAAAACTTCATTAAATATCAGATTTCGTACCTTTCTGTTTGATTCAACCAACGATTCTTGTTTCTGTAGCTTCTACAACCTTCAGTTGATGTTTATCAACTGATTTCTTCAACATGCAACAACATTTCATCAGATTAATAAATCCGAATTTGCATATCTATTCTTCCAAAATAAACCCCAAAAAGAGAAATGATGTTCTCGCCTTAATTCCACTTGAATCTTGTTAATCACCAACTTAAATCGACGAATTTACTCTTAAATTTCAAATTTTATCAACTTTTTCTAGAGAGAGAGAGAGATAGAGAGCTTCTTGAAAGTGTATAGAATATGGTCAATGATCAAATGAAAGGCTCATAGCCCTTTTTATTCAAAACTTTCAATTATTAACATATGTGGCCCCTCCACTTATCTGATTTCATTAAATACTGATTTTCAACGTAATTTTATCATTACTAACATTTATAGATCATCATTCTCCAATATAATTATTCAAAATTCTCAAAATTCTTAATTTCTTAAATTAGCAACCAACTTTTAAATATTCGGATACATAATCATCTTTCGAAATCCAACTTAATTACAAATTATGAATTTTAAACTAAATATCCTCAAATTACGATAATAAAATTTTAGAATGTTACACCTTGGCCTTTTTATTTTTCAAGAAATTACCTTACGTGTCCCATTCTTAGACATACGTCTATGATCAAGGCAGACACACAATGATTATGACTTTTTGGTATTTGCAAATAATCTTTAAAAGGCAAATGTCGGACAAAATTCTGTATTTACATACAACAGAGTGTCTTAGTTTGTCTTAGAGTTCCTCTTATTTTAGCAAGACAGCGGTGACAGGTCTGTACTGTAAGGTCTTGACACTGCAGATCTAACCTGACGCGACACACACCAACGAGTGCGGAATCCTCGTTAGCGGCTTGACGGAAGATCACTAACACGAAACACGGAGACTACCACGGCGCTGTACGATCGACTAAGAACGAACCTACGCGATGATTCTCTCCGCAAACACACACTATTTGCTGATAAACTCGAGATCTCCTTCTACTAATTACTCACACGAAATCTGCAAAAGTCTCCTAATGACTCGAGTTAATCCCTAATTATAGAGACTCATTCGAGTTTGTTATGGGACAAACTCGAATCCAGGCCCAAGGCCCATTCGAATTTGTCTACATGACAAATTCGAATTTGACTACTATGCTAAATTCGAATTTATGCTAAATTCGAATTTCACATGTCAACTTCTATTTGAATATATGTTTTAACTTATGTTTGAATTAATCCTTGGACTTTATGTTTGAACTTCTTGTAATACATTACATCAAGTTCAAACATACAATCAATAAATATGAAACACATAAAATCACATATATCAAACACTAGTTAATACTCAATATCTTGTAATATGACTTAGACAAAATGCTAATACACTTAGACTGCTATCGTCACACAGGGTGTACCAACAGACTCCCCCTTGACGATAGCTTCTAACTCTTTACATTTTGATTAAGTATCTGGACCATATATACTACTTCCTGCATATATAACCGCATCTATACATACTTTAACTATCTTCTGGAACTTTCTGGCTTCAGATCTCCATCCTTCATGAAAGAAGATATGCTGATCATGTAGCTTCTTCAGATCGTCCTTCGATAGATTTATTAAATGTGGTGGATCATACACTCTCAAAATAACTTTGTCCTGTGTATCCTCCATGAATGCTTCGGCTGTATCATTATCGACGTACCACCATTTCATGTTACTCAAAACATTCTGTGGCATCGATTTCATAGGCACCCTTTTTAAGCACTTGACGGGTTTATAAACCATTCTGGCCCAAGGCCTTCCCGTATGTGGATCAATCCTTGTTTCATCTTCCACTCTCTTTCCCGTCCTTGGCTTGAGTCTTTCAAATGTTCCGGATCGGCCCTCCTTTCTGATAATCTTGGCTATAACCTCAGCATAAGGATCCTCACCGATATTGATTAACTCTTTCCACGCCAACTCCTTTACTTCTACCTTTGGCAATGTATTAAATACTTTAAGTGTCTGCCTCAGGTACTGCATACCATCTCTCCTCTTCAGAATGAATAGCTGCAGTTCTCTGTCAAAGAACCAGCTGATAATACCTCCGGAGAGACTTTCTGCCCCAGGAATTCTCATCTTTTTCTTCATCTTCGGTTTTTCTTTATTTTCTTCTTTCTTGAACCACAGTTTCATTACATCAGCCCTGGAAGGCTCTTTTTCTGCTTCTTCAAGTTCAGAGTCTTCGACCAAGGCTATCTTGATCTCATCTATATCAATCACATTGTAATTATCTCGCACATATAACTCCGTGATAGGCTCTGAATTGATAATCACTTTGTTGACATTATCGTCCTCGTCCTCTATCACTTCATCGTCAGATCTCCAATCAACTACATCCTCCGGTACGAATTCTCCTTCTTCCAACTCTTCTATCTCTTCTTCAAAATCAAAATCCATATCTTCTTCCTCAATATCTCTCAAGGCGTCTATCATTTCACTTTCATGAGTCTTTGAAGAACCAGCCTTATCTCCTTCTCCTCCTTCAACACCAGCCTGACTAGGCTCCCCCTGAACTTCAACATATAGAGCAGTAGGAAAATCTTCTAGCTCATTCTCTTTTGGTGCATTGGGATCATCGCCTTCATCATCTCCCCTTTGCTGCTCCTCCGGATCCCTACAGCTCGTCTCCCCCTGAGCCTTTAGATTTTTCAGTAATTGCTCAATAAGGGATCGCATTGTTCTGATTTCGGTAGCTTGATCAGCAACAATAGTTTTAAGCTCAAGATTTTCTTCTTCCATCTTTCCAACAGATTTCTTCAACTCAGCATTCTCCTTGTCAACACTCGCATTATGTGCCTGTATTTCACCGATTGCTTTGGTTAACTGAAATATTTGGACTTGCTGGAAGTCAACCTTGCTCCTGAGCTGAGTAAACCTTTGATTATCTGTGAAGGTCGATGAAGTGGATGGAATTGATTTGATGGGGGTTGGGGTGATTGGAGAGGGAATGAATGCTTGAACAGGTGGTGGTGGTGGAATGGATGTGGGTTCTGATGGCTGAGCAATAGGTATTTCTGGCTCAGAAGCAGAGGCTGAAGGAGCTCCCTGCATGAAACGATGCCTTTTGGCCCTATGCCTAGGCACCAAAGGTGTTATTTCTTCTTCTTCAAAATCAGAGTCATCATCATCGAAAACTGTCGATGCTCTTTTCTTTGTAGCCTCTTCATTGATAACCAATAGCTGGGATCCATAGGTGGCAACCCGGATAGTCGGATATTCCGAACCTCCCTCCGTAACAATCTATTTTGTTTCTTCCGACTTAGAATCTGAAGTTGACTTGGCTTCACTTGCTGCCTCAGGTTGATAATCATCGACCTGCTTAAATATGTCAACTTCCCCTTCTGGAGGTTCCAAGATATTTTCAATAAGCTCAGAGGTAATTGCCTCATTGGCATGCGGCCCAGCTGCCCAAATCTCCTCCAAAGTCTCCACCCGTGGATCAGATACGGGGGCGACATTTGACGGACCAGCTCCTCTGGTTCCTGCATTTGACTTGTTGAAGGCCTAGCTACCTGAGTTTGTCTCGCTGACAGTCTTTGCCTCCTCCTTTGTTGCTGAGGCCTTGGCTGTTGCGGTTGCTGTTGTTGTTGTTGCGGCTGCTGTGGCATTTGAACTTCCCCTGCCGAGTTGGCATCTTCGGGGACTTGAAAATCTGGATCGACCACCGCACCAAACAGTGGTGCCTCCACTGGCCTAGCTAATCTTCCTCTATGAGCTTGACAATCTGCAAAGATTCGTTTGTCAATCACAGCAACACTTTGAATTTCGTTCAGCTGTGGCAGGTTCGGTAGGAAATGTCTTATCAGCATCATTACGAATCTCGGATATAGCAGAAATCTTTCTCGGTCCGGAGTTGTTATTTGTTGAACAAACTCTGTAAAGAACATCTCTGAGTAGCTAAATCTTTGATTGTAAACCAGCGCTATCATCCCTGACTGAATCTTCGATCGAATCCTGCTTTCTTGGCAGCAAAACACACCATAAAGACGTGAGCTAGGTATCGCCATTGCCCTATCAGCCCACTCTTCATAAAAGAGGACTTAGCCACGTCCAGGCTATATCCCATTCTGATAAATGTTGCTTGCCTGATTGCAAACGGTAAGTCAATCGGCCCATTTTCTTGCTCTTGAGAGCCTAACTGCAGCACTTGACGCAACATGTCAGCTGAAAACACTATTTGGCGGTATGCTTGAGCCAACCAAAAAATCCTTGAACCAACCAAAAAATCCACCATTTGGTGGTATGCTTGAGCCTCTAGTATCTCATGGTCCGGAAAAATGACCATATTATGCTTTGGAACGAAAACTCTATCTGCCATGTTTGCACAAAAAAAAATATAAAATATTAGAATTATTAAGATAGACATAAACTTGTTTAATTTCAAATTTGTTTTATTTTGTACTGGTGTAAGTACTAAATCCAACACATATGAATTTCTACAAGTTTGATTTAAAGTTTAAGCAAATAATTCGAATATAATGGTAAAGTCGAAGACACATTCGAAACTACCCTCAATTCGAATTTAATGGCATCTTCGAGTTTAGTGACAAACTCGAAGCCTCTATCAAGTTCGAATTCAAGATCAAATTCAAAGATGACGGTACGGATAACAACAAAAATCCAAGATTTTAACCAATTTAGATTTAGAAAAATACATCCATTAGTCCTAATAGGTCCTAATCAAAGATATTTGTAATCAATTTGATGTTTCACCGGCTCAAAGTTTGTTATTTTGATATACAAACTTTCTATCTTTAAAACATCAAAATCCGTTAATTTTGGCTCAAATGGAGTCTAAAACCACCTAAACTTGTACAATACGATTGTTTATACCTAGATTTGCTAGTAGTCTCGAACACAAACAAACAGAAACTCGACAAATAATAGAAGAGTCGAATACGGTAAACTCGAAGACAAATTCGAAATCGCTCACAGTAAACTCGAAGGTCTCAAATTCGAAAGTAGGTGATAGTGACTTGTCACTGTTGACCTATTTATATCAACCACCTTCGAGTTTGTTGTCTACTTTCGAATTTATCTGCAAATTCGAAGAACCTGCCAAATTCGAATATATATTCGATTGGGGCTTAAACTCGAATTTAACTTTGAAAATTTGAAAATTTCGAAAACCTTTGAATTAAATTCAACTTTTGTTCAACCTTTTCGTGTAACGGAATAAACTATGTCAAATCATTTACCCTAAGCACGTGATTTTCACGCAGTGTTTATTTTATTCAACTAGGAATGCACCCTCAGTAATTTTGACCTTTTTCCTAATTAAAAATAAAAATAAAGTGAAAAGAAAAAATTAAAAGATAGAATAGAATAAAATAAATTAAAGTTAAATTTGTGAGCAAAAATTAAACTTAGACTAATCTACATTATTTTAAAATTTACAACCTATACTAAACACTTAACAGAATATTTTTGACGAGAATAGTCAAAGAAAAGTTCAATCAGATAGCGATGTCAAATACGCACTTTCAGTATTTAAACTTTCACACTTAGGAATTGTTTATTTCTTTGATTGTTTGTCCTGACATACATTTCTAGCCGGTTGTTGGTATTATTTTCCCTTTAAACATGTTACACTTCGGAATATCCCTTGGCCTTTTTATTTTTCAAGAAATTACCCTACGTGACTCACACTTAGACATACGTTTATGATCAAGACATACACACAATGATTTTAACTTTTTGGTATTGCAAACTTTCTTTAAAAGGCAAACATCGGACACAGGTCTGTATTTACATACAACAAAGTGTCTTAGTTTGTCTTAAGGTTTATTCTTAAAGCTAGCAATACAGCAGTGACAGGTCTGTACCGACGTACAATAAAGTGACTTATCTTGCTAACTCGAGTCAAACCAGAGGCAACAGGTCTGTACTTACGTACAACAGAGTTACTTGTTTTGACTCTCAACTCAGTATATGATCTTTCTGTTCTTTCCGATTTTAAGATGTATCTGATGTTGCTATACATCCCCAGAAAGTTTGCATACTTCATTTAGAATCAAAGTCTGGATGTCTCTAACATAAAAATTAAGACCAATTGGTCATACATCTAAGTCAGTGACATGTTTGACTTTTTCTTGAATATTTTATTAGCCTTGAGACTCCCTATATGTATTATGCCTACCAACATATCAAACTTGAAAAAGTATAACACTTAGAATTTAAGGTGCATATGTGTGAAAGCTAAACACTTAGAGCTTGTAAAGACTGTGACAATTTTCGTCACTTTGAACCTATGCATCTAAGACTTAACTCTTTTTCTCATATTCTCTTTTTTTTTGAATTTTTTTTATGGTTTTCTCTCTTTTTTTTAAGTAAAAGTAAGAAAATATAGTAGCCTACTAACTTACTATAAAAGGAAACTATCCTAAGTTACCACACTTACTATAAAAAAGGAAACTATACTAAGCTACTAAACTTCGTATAAAAGGAAAGAAATGCTACTGCTATAAAAAAAATAAAACTCTACTAAGGTCAACTCACTCTGGATTATGCATTCCGTTTAGTTGAATCAAATTCTCAAAATGTGACTTATCAAAAGCTTTGGTAAATAAATCAGCATTATTATCATCTGTTGCCACTTTTACCAGCTTGATTAAGTTCTTTTCAGCACAATCACGTATAAAATGATGTCTTATGTCTATGTGCTTTGTTTTATTATGTTTAACTGGATTATTAGTTATAGCAATTGTTGACTGGTTATCTATCCTAATAGGAGTATGAGTGTAAGTCAAACCGTAATCCCGCAATTGTTGTTGTATCCACAGAACCTGTGAACAGCAACTACCAGCAGCAACGTATTCGGCCTTGTACGTTGACACGGCTACCGAAGTCTGTTTCTTGCATTGCCAGGAAACGAGTCTCCCTCCTAGGAACTGACAACCTCCAGTTTTTGACTTGCGCGTCAAGCTGCATCCTCCGTAGTCTGAATCAGTGAACGCCTCCAATTCCAGATCACCTTCCGCGTGATACCAAAGTCCCAGCTTCGGTTTCGACTTAAGGTATCGTAGAATCCGCTTCACAGCTTTCATGTGCATCTCTTTCGGATTAGCTTGAAACCTTGCACAAATACAAACAGCAAACATTATATCAGGTCTTGAAGCAGTTAAATACATAAGTGACCCGATCATGGCCCGATATAACGTCGGATCCACATCGGTATCACTTTCAGTACCCGGTCCGAGGTTGTGATTCACTTGTATCGGCATGATGAACTGAGCTGTCAGCTTAGTTCCCTCCATCCCGAAGCACTCTAAGATGTCATAGACATAGTCCGTCTAATGAATGAACATGCCCTCCTTCTTTTGGTCAACTTGCAACCCCAGAAAGAAGTTCAACTCACCCATTGCACTTATCTCGAACTTTGACATCATCACCCTTTCAAAATCCTTGCACATTTGCTCATCTGATGATCCAAAGATGATATCATCGACGTACACTTGTACCAAGATGAAATGTTCTCCTTTTCGCTTCACGAACAGCGTACTGTCTATCCTTCCTCTTTCAAACCCATTTTCTAACAGATGGTTGGATAGAGTCTCGTACCACGCCCTTGGTGCTTGATGCAATCCATACAGAGCCTTATCTAATCGATATACTCTGTCTGGATATTTTGGATCTTTAAACCCGGGCGGCTGTTCTACATACACCAGTTCCTTCACTTTCCCATAAAGGACAGCACTCTTAACATCTAATTGATAAACCTTAAAACCCTTGAAGGAAGCAAAAGCCAGAAACAAACGGATTGCTTCAAGCCTTGCTACTGGCGCGAACACTTCATTGTAATCGATTCCTTCCTCTTGGTTGAAACCCTTTACCACCAGTCTTGCTTTGTTGCAAGTGAATATACCCCGATCATCTCTTTTTCACTTAAAAACCCGATTGGTTCCTATTGCTATTTCTCCTCGAGGTAACGGATTTAACTCCCACACTTCTAGTTTCCTAAACTGCGATAGTTCTTCCTGCATCGCTTCAACCCAAGAGTTGTCTTTTAGTGCCATTTGCACATTTTTCGGCTCTACTTGCGAGATAAAGCATGAATAGAGGCAAGTATGAAAGGCCTCGGAGTCATTTATCATCGACAACAACACTGTTTTGTTATTTAAACTACTCCTAGTCCTCACACCAGCATTAGGACTTCCTATAATGCTTTCTATAGGATGGTTCTTGTTGATCCTAGATGTCTCTATCTCGTCAACTCTCAGATTATCTCCCAAATTAGATCCTATCTCTCCTAACGGGAGAACGACTTCAGACTCCAAATTTTCTTCCTCATGGAGATTTTCCTCAGAGTTAG
Organism: Centrapalus pauciflorus; assembly: GCA_020465985.1. Lineage (NCBI taxonomy): Eukaryota > Viridiplantae > Streptophyta > Magnoliopsida > Asterales > Asteraceae > Centrapalus > Centrapalus pauciflorus. The sequence goes on from JAANYP010001664.1 coordinate 381,299, forward strand.
AAGGAGTTGTCTGATTCTCGTTTGTAGGTGCTGCAGGATCAGTAACTTCTGGAGATCTATCTTCAGTTGGAGTAGGCTCAGATGTTGATTGAAATGTGGTCCTCGGAAAGCTATGACCCTCGTCATTTAGATTTAACGACGACATGTCCTTTTCAATAGTACCTGCATTTTCATCCACAGGAATGTTAAATGACTCAAACAGTTTGTCATAGTCAAATATCCATTCCGGACCTGTTTGGGGTTCATGTGTATAACTTGTGACTTCAATGTTATACACAATCTCTACTGTACCATTAGATTTGTTAAAAACCCGTTTGCTTGGTGAGTTCGGCACATAACCTAGGAAGTATCCTTCGTCAGCCTTTTCACCAAACTTTGGTTGATGTTTTGTTTTCATTAAAGTACATGGTACCCCAAAAGGTTCAAAGCCAGTTAAATTAGGTGGCCTTTTGTTCAAAACTTCATAATAGGTTTTGTTCAAAGATTTGATAGTAACGACTCGGTTTAAAACATGGCATGCGGTATTCACTGCCTCCCCCCAAAACATGGTAGGAAGCTTTGAATCCGAAAGCATGGTCCTTGCTGCCTCAATCAATGTCATGTTTTTTCGTTCGGCCACCCCATTTTGTTGTGGCTCATAAGGTGCACTAAATTGATGCACTATGCCCTTTGATAGGCAATATACACCAATTATTGTGTTTTTAAATTATGTTACGTTATCACTACGAAGTCGTTTAACCCTTGTTCCATAAGAATTCTCCACTTGGTCTACGAACCCGATGAGCTTAGCAGCCGTCTCGTAATTTAAACTCTTTCAAATACCGATCTCTCCTTTCAGGTGACATGGGTCTTTGAACTGGAGTTTGTTGTGGTGCCGAGTAATTTAAGTTCACTCTTTGCCTTTGTGTAGGCATTTGCTGTGGAGCTCTTGAATAATTACGATTATAATTCATTTCAGACTGATATCCCTGAGCTCTACCTGGTGTTTGATTTCTAACAGGAGTGTGTGACCTAATCGGAGTGTAAGCTCTGCTAGGTGTAGTACTCCTATATTGTTGTTGCAGTCCAGACCTAGATTGATTAATGACCCGATTTAGTGAATTAGTCCTAATCACTTCTTTTGGTCGACCTGACACCGGTATTTGTTTCACAACCGATTGTGGTGTAGCTTGCACAGTTTTCTCGGTATTCTGAGAGCTACTAGTGCTTGCAACACTTGGAGAAGGCTTAAGTTGTTCTGGTTTTTTGTCTTAGGAGTAGTATCTACTTTCCTATACGGACAGCTAGAAGCAACATGCCCCCATTCGTGACATCTAAATCAAGACATCTTATCAATTGACTTTTTGTGCGTGCACTTTGATTTAGGTGTCCCACTAGTGTCTGGCTCTTTTGGTTCAACTATAGTGACCGGTTCATCATCCTGATCATTAAAGTCAATTTTGTGTTGTCCTACTGGTTTATCACTAGAGGATGGCAGAAATTTAACTTTCTTAATCTTGCTATTAGTGTTAGTCACCTTAGTTTCTTTTTCCTTTACCGTTTCAGACACTGGTTCCGGTAGTTCCTCCGAGTCAACTGATTTCTCAGTTTTCTCCTGAGGTTGAGGTACATAATTGTCATTGAAAGGTGGAGGAATCTCATGATATCCTAGACCTACAGGCTTCTTAGACTGACGCTGTGCATCTAAGATTTTCCCTAGGTTAAGAGATGAGTTCCTAAACTTTTCAAGTTTACTATTTACCTCTGCTACCTTTACCTTAGACTAGCTCCTTGGTTAATGCCTCAACATGTTCATATATGAGTTCTAACCTAACACATTGTTCACTCAGTTTGTCCTTTAGAAATATAACATCCTGTGCATCAGCCTTAAGCTTATCCCTAAGATCTTGCTTTATATCTACTAGGCTAGCATTATCTGTTTTTAACACTTCATTTTGAGCAGATATGGTTTGATGTGATTCCAGTACTAAATTTAACCTATCGTTAGATGTAGCACATAAAACACACAACTCATGGAAAAGAGAAAAGTTCAGACTTACCTTGGTATGATCTGATTCCACGTTGGCCATCTGAGCGGCAAACTCCAGAATTGTCTGATCATCTTTCTTCTATACCCACATCGGACTGCTTTCATTCTGACTGCTGTCCCCTGTGATTTCCTCTGCCCCTTCACTTCCAGTCTCAGTTACTGTAGCCATAAAGGCTCTAGCGTTTGACTCTGGATGTGTGCTCCAGTCATAAGTGCCGTCCAGCTGTCTGTCGGATGTGACATTAGATAACAAACCAGCTATATTCGGCTGACCAGATGCACTACTCGGAAGATATCGCCCTTGTGATTGGTTCTGATACTGTCCCTGATTCTGATACTGTCCCTGGTAATTCTCTACCTTCGGTCTCTGACACTCTCTCGCGAAGTGTCCTAACCCTTGACAGTTGTAACATTTTACCTTGGACTTATCGAACCCAATCTTATTGTTACTCACATTAAGATTTCTACCCGTCCTCTTGATGAACCTCTTAACTCTCTGAGTTACCATGGCCAGTTGCCATTGTAGATCCATCTCTTCAAGATCATCAGGGTCTACCTGATCGTAGTCCTCATCCCAAAGTGCAGGATCGTTGATTTTGCCCTGAACGCAATTGCCGTAAGCGGCCACGAATGAAGCCAACAGATTCAGATGGTCTTCAGCCGATTTTGCGCTCATAGGCATCTTAGAATATCCCTAAGATGTAGATGCCGGAGTGGCCTGATGCTGCTGTTCTTCTAGTCTAGCAAACCCTAAGAAAGCCCTACTCTGTGAGTCTTCTGGCTCAGCCGGTGACGACGTTTCTTCAGAGAAGAAGGCTGTAGCTGTCTTCATTTCAGCTGCCACTGAAGGTTTTGATTTTCCGAAATACATTGTTGGATCTTGAACTTGATCATAATCCGATTCTTTCTTCAGTAACTCAAAATGATACGCCCTTAGAGTTCCCACAACATTCTCTAGAGTCAGAGTATAGTATTTGTCCTCATCATGCTTAATTAAGGCCACATACATCGCCCATTTGGCCGGTAAAGCATCCAGAAGCTTATTATTCTTCTCAGTGTCACTATACTCTATGTCATGACTGTCTAACTCAGTTAGCAGATGATAGAAACGTGTGATAGTCTCATCCAGCTTTTCATCCTTCAATGCTTTGAAGATAGCAAACTGCTGTTTGAGCATTTCCATTCGTTTCCTTCTAACCCTCGGGTTACCCTCACAGTGTTTTTCCAATGCCTTCCACAGCTCTTTTGCAGTCTTCTGATTGCAGAAGGTGTGTAGTATGTCCTGAGGTAATGTCATTCTAATGATAGCATAAGCACGGTTCTCTGCTTTAAACAACTTTTTATCATCATCCTTCATCTTAGAATAAGGAACAACCTTTTGTCGTCCTTCGACTTCAGCTGTAGGTGGAATGTATCCCTCGTCGATACAAATCCACATACGCATATCATTAAATCGCGCAAAGTCGGCAAACCGATCCTTCCACCAGTATTTTCTTTTTCGACCTCGTGATCCATCTCCAGAAACCTTTGTAGACTTGTCATTGTTTCAAATATTTTTGGATTTAAACTTAATTAATTTAATTCGAAATTAATTTAAAATAATACTTTCGAATTTGGATAAATTCGAATCTACTAAATTATATACTGTTTTTGAACTAAATTCGAAATTAAGTTTGAAATCAAACTATATTCGAAATTAATGGCAAAGTCAAATGTTACTTAAATTCGAAACACTTAAATTCGAATGTCCACTTAATTCGAATGTCCCACTAAACTCGAATGTCCTGTATTCGACTTTAGTGCAAAGTCGAAATCCAAAGAAAAGTCGAAATAGCCAAATTCGAAACCAACTTTAAGGAAACTCGAAAACAAGCAAACCCTAATTTCTCCTAAACAAATTCGAGCGCCGCAAATTCGAAAAACGGCTAATACCTCGAGTTTTTCACGTTTTACATATTAAATCAATATTTTTACAAGTAAAAATATTGATTTTGATAAAAAACGTGAACTACAACAAAGTATTTCCCGGAATCCAATTTGATAAGCTCGAAACTCTCAAATAAAACATGAGATTAACCGTCCAAAAGCGTCAAGAAACCTAGGATGTATCTTTATGAACACGAAGAACACCTCGTTGGCTCTGATACCACTTGTAAGGTCTTGACCCTGCAGATCTATCCTGACGCGACAAACAACAACGAGTGCGGAATCCTCATTAGCGGCTTGATGGAAGATCAGTAACACGAAACACGGAGACTACCACGGCGTTGTACGATCGACTAAGAACGAACCTACGCGATGATTCTCTCCGCAAACGCACACTATTTGCTGATAAACTCGAGATCTCCTTCTGCTAAATACTCACACGAAATCTGCAAAAGTCTCCTAATGATTCGAGTTAATCCCTAATTATAGAGACCCATTCGAGTTTGTCATGGGACAAACTTGAATCCAGGCCCAAGGCCCATTCGAATTTTTCTACATGACAAATTCGAATTTGACTACTATGCTAAATTCGAATTTATGCTAAATTCGAATTTTTCTACATGCCCATTCGGACTGCTGGGTGTCCTCCTTTTCTGCTTCAGCTCTGTCATTAGTCTCAGTTACCTCAACCATAAAAGCTCTGGCATTAAACTCCGGATGAGTACCCCAATCATATGTACCGTCTAGTTGTCTGTTAGAAGATACATTCGTCAATAGACCAGCTATTGCAGCTTGATTCCCTGAATTACCGGAATTCTATCTTCCCCAATTCTGATAGTTCTCACCCTTTGGCCTTTGACATTCTCTAGCAAAATATCCCAAACCTTGACAGTTGTAACATTTCACCTTTGACTTATCAAACCCAACATTGTTACTTACACTCAGGTTCCTTCCAGTTCTCTTAATAAACCGTTTGACCCTCTGAGTTACCATGGCCAGTTGCCATTGTAGGTCCATCTGCTCTAAGTCATCCGGATCCACCTGATTGTAATCCTCTTCCCACAGAGCTAGATCGTTGATTTTACCTTGAATACAGTTGTCGTATGCTGCTACAAATAAAGCTAGAAGATTTAGATGCTCCTCAGTTGATTTAGCACTCATAGACATCTTGGTATAACCGTGAGAGATTGATGCTAATTGATGTGGTTTATCTTCCGGTTTAGAAAACCCTAAGAATGCTATACCACCAGATTCTTCAGCTTCAACTGGTATTTTCTCTTCTCCAGAAAAGAATGTTGTAGCCCCCGACTTTTGTTCACTAGAAGTTGATGATTTTGATTTCCCGAAGTACATTTCAGGATCCTGTACTTGATCAAATTCCCTCTCCTTCTTCTGTAACCTAAAGTTGTAGGCCCTCTGAGTTCCAATTACTTCTTCTAGAGTTAGAGTTTCCATCTTTTCTTCATCATGTTTTATAAATGTAGTGTACATCTCCTACTTTGCTGGTAAAGCATCAAGAAGCTTTTCTATCTTTTCTGACTCTGAATACTCAACCCTGTGATTATCTAGCTCAGTCCAATGGTGGTAGAACCTTGTGATTATGTCATCCAAGGTCTCATTCTTCAGCCGTTTGAAAATAGTGAACTGCTATTTTAGTAATTCTGTTCTCCCCTTTCTAACCCGAGGATTTCCCTCATACCTTTTCTCCAACGCCTCCAACATTTCTTTAGAGGTCCGGTGATGTTTAAAGTTGTGTAGAATATCCAACGGTAGTGCCATTGTGATTGACGATATAGCTCGATTCTCGGCCTCATAAATCTTCTTGTCCTCATCTTTCATGTGTTGATAGGACGGAACCTTCAATCTGCCCTCGGGCTCTTGCGTTGGGGGAACGTAGCCTTTGTCTATGCATATCCACAGACGCATATCGTTGAATCACGTGAAGTCTGCAAATCTGTCCTTCCACTAGTAATAGTCTTCTATTTTCATCAGTTTGGGTGGTGAATTGGATTTACCCACCTCATGATCCATTTCTAAGAACTTATGTAAACTTGACATTCTCGTAAAACTTTTGTGTTCACGAACTTAAACTACTTAATTTTATAAATAAATTTGAAATAAATCTTACGGACTTAAATAAGTTTGTATAAATTTTAAGTTCAAAATTGTTTTCTAAATTAAATTCGTTTTAATTTAAGTTCGAGATTACTTAAGTTCGAGAGACTTCAAGTTTGAGAACCGCTAAATCCAAGAACGAGATTCTGGCAAGTTCGAACAAAATCAAATTCGTGAAACCTTAATCAAGCAACTTCAAATACATGACAAGTTCAAAATCACTGACAAGTTCGAGAACTTCTAACAAGTTCGAGTCTGCTTATGTTCGTGGAGAAGCGTCTGACAAGTTCGAAGAACCCTAAAAACACCCCTTAAGTCCGAGCGCTGCAAGTTCGAGAAACGACCAAAAATTAGACTTTTTCAAAATTTCAGATTAAGGCGCGACATCATGATTGGCTCTGATACCACTTGTAAGGTCACCACGTCTACGGATCGGATCAAGGCTCGACATCGTCCAACGAGTGTGGAATCCTCGTTAGACGCTTAACGGATCGATCATGCGCTAAACAGGAAGCCGAACACAATGCTAGCCGATATAACAACCGACCCCACACGATGTATTGCTCCAAGAAACTATCTGAAACACTTTCTAGCTCGTACGTGGCCGAATATAAGCTCTGAAATTCGTGTTCTTCCAATGCTATGAAAATAAACTGATTAAGTTCTAATTATATCATCTAAGTTCGTTTAGGTCCAAGCCCACAAACTTATAGGTTCAAGCCCAAGAACCTACGAACTTAGGCTAACTAAGTTTGAATGGTGTGACTTAACTTCGTGGCTTTAGCCTTAAGAACTTATCTTCACATTCCAGAACTTAACTTTTCTTTCAAGAACTTATCTTTACAATCTAGAACTTAACATGCAAATGTAGACATCAAATACAATCAAACACACTTGACTTGTATTAATAAAGCCTCATCTATTACATTTGACTATCTATTACATATCTAGACTGCTATCGTCACACAAGGTGTACCAACATTTATTATGGGTATGCGGCTGTGGTTTAGCTTCTTGACTTCTCGGTCCATAATTTCTACAGGTTTTCGGTGAAATGCAGCTTGTCATCCAGTTGTAGTTCTTCTAGAGGTATGATGAGTGTTTCATCTGACAGGCACATCTTCAGATTTCATACATGGAAGGTGTTGTGTACACTGCTTAGCTCTAGGGGTAGTTCAAGTCGATAAGCTTTCCTCGTTTCCCAAAACGGATTACACCCTTCCATGGTGAGACCTTTAACATCACCTAATCTCCTTCTTGGAATTCCAGATCCTTCCTTCTAACATCTGCATAGCTTTTCTGTCGATCCCGAGCAAATTTAAGTCGGTTTCGAATTTGCACTATCTTCTCAGTTGTCTCGTGTATGATTTCTGGACCGGTAATTTGGCTATCCCCAACTTTAGCCCATCTAATAGGTGGTTGACACTTCTGTCCATATAGTGCCTCGAACGGAGTAACTTTAATACTCGAGTGGTAACTGTTTGTGACACCCTTGCCACAATAACCATAATTACATCACCCAGGATTAAATCACAACACACAATACATTACTGATTTGAATACTTAATAAAATGCGGAAGCATGATAGTACATAATTAAAGTATGAGTATCAAACACCCTATGGTGCTACAAGGTTTCAAATCTAAGTCTACATACTTAATAATTATTACAACATTCCAATTGTGTTACAACAACGTTCCCATGCTTCAGTTACCAAATGAGTTGTAGATATTCTTCCAAAACTTCAAGTTTTGACTTAAGTAGATGGTCCGGCATCGAAATTTTCCTTTTCCTATAAAAAGTAAACAATTGAGGGGTTAGCAAAGCTTAGTGAGTACAAAGATTTACAAATTCTACAGTCTTTATGATGCCACCCAAGAGTAACACCGACAACACATGTCGTATACTCTATACGTACTCAAAGTATGAAACCCGAGCCGTAGCTCCTTCGAGACGACGCTCGGTATAAAAAACCAACCATCTGAGGCAGAAAGTCATCGGAGATGTTACAATGCTCTTCAGGACCTTACTTCGAGGTCATATAGCCTTAGTAACACCAGATCACAGATGCGACCCGCAGGTCCATCAAAAGATGCACAACAAAGAAACGGAAATACAACAAGAAGCAATATGCATCAATCATATATGCAAGTTAGTAGAGTGCCAAACGAAAGTGAATCAACATGCCTCAGCAGGCAATAGCAAACATAAAACAAATGCAGACATGTGAAATCATAGGTACTCGTAGTGGGTGTGTTAATTAACTTCCAGATTATATTATTTCTGCTAGGGATTTCAACCGGATTCAGAAAGTACCCCACTGTTGGTTAAACAACACCACAAGCGACCTGTTACATTTTCATGAAATAAACATACCATCATTATGTGTTCATTGTCAATTTGCTTCAATTCATTACAATTAAAGTGTCACATCATTTGGAACCGACATCCGAAACTCACGTTTGAAACGCCTCATTTGGTGTGTTATTATTCCCAAATAAGCCTTCATTATATACCTTAATATACCACAAAGATATCCCAAAAGTGTGTTTGATTTACAAGAAATTCGGATCCCTTAAAACCCAACCGAAATTCGCATGAACTGTGGCCGACTCGCTGAGTCGAGGTCAGAATTTCGGATCCTCGGCCGGATTTCGGTTACATCCGAAATATCAACCGAGATACATATTGACTCGAGATTTTTGACCCATCCGAGTTCGGGTCTCATCCGATTTCGGGTCCATTCGAGTTACACTAAAAAAATTTTAAACGATTGTTCATGTGTTTTTGGCGACTCGCCGAGTCGACTTGCAGACGTGCAGCTCGACACTTACGGGTTTCATTCTAAAATTTGTCAAACTCAAATATAACAACATGCAATCGATACAAACGTTTTATTATCATTATCGGGATGTTTCTACATCATTTTCCCCTTCTAAAACACACTAATTAGTCCAGATTTGTCCAAAATATGGAGTTTTACTCAAGAACACAAATATTCACAAAAGTTGAGATTTCTTACCTTTTTGATCAATTTAGTTCACGATTTTTGTTTCTGTAAGCTTCTATGAACTTCAATTGATGATTTCCAGCTGATTAAACATGCATGCAACAACATTTATTCACATTAAAAATCCGAATTTTGATGTTTTAAACCCTCCAAATAAACCTTAAACTCTGAAATTAATTTATTACCTTAATTTCCTTTGATTCTTGATGACTTTCAGATTAATTCCATGAATTTTCTCCAACAAATTCGTTTTTCAGCAGATTGTAGTGAGAGAGAGATAGAAAGTGTGTGTTCTTGAAATGAAGAGGTTAAATGAAGAAAATGAAAGACTCCATGTCTTTTATTTCATCACTTTCGACTAATTACACATTTAACCCCTTTACTTATCTGATTTCATTAAATACCGATTTCCATCTTAATGTTATCATTACTAACATTTAAAAAAAATCATCATACTTAATAATAATAATTCGAAATTCTAAATTTTCTTAATTTTTTAAAATAGCAACCAACTTTTAATTCTACAGATACATACTTATCATTCATAATCTAACTTGATTTCATAAATTCCAAATTTAAGCTAATAAACTTCAACTAAAATAATTTTTAATCCGAGGATGTTTCAGCATGGGCTACACTACGGTTGAACTTTGTCCACGAAGTTACTTAGATTCAAACAAGTGTGTATATCTCTTTAACATATCAGACTTGGTTTCCCACGTATGATTTGCTCCTTTATGATGCTTCCAACTTACAAGCACCATTTCAATCTATTTACTCCTTAAGTTCTTCACTTTCGTATCTAAGACGCATTTCGACTATTCCACGTATCAGAGCCTTTCGTCAATTTGCAGTTCATTGTGATCGGGCCAGTCCTCGTTGCCAGTATTGAAGGACTTTATGAGATTCCACACATGGAACACTGGATGTATGCCCGACATCTCTTCAGGAAACTCCAAACGATAAGACAGATTACCCACTTTTTCTATTATCTTAAATGGTCCAACAAATCTTGGAGCTAACTTTCTACTTTTCACAAAACGAGTAACACCTCTCACAGGTGATATTTTCAGATACACCCAATTGCCCACATCAAAATTAATCGGTTTGTGTCTCCTATCATGGTAACTTTTCTGTCGATCCTGGGCCACTTTCATATTCTGTCTCATTAACTGTATTTTCTAGTTTGTTTTCTGTAGTAATGTCGGCCCAGTAATCGGTGTTTCTCCCGTTTCCCTCTAACATGTAAGAGTCCTACATCTCGTTCCATATAGTGCCTCAAACGGTGCTTTCTTAATCGTTGCGTGGTAACTGTTGTTGTAAGAAAACTCTATGAAGGGCAAATTGTCGTCCCAATTGCCACCGAGATCCAATACACACGACATCATCATATCCTCCAAAGTAATGATGGTCCTTTCACTTTGGCCATCGGTTTGCGGACGGTAAGCTGTACTCATCGCGATTCTTGTACCCAATCCTTCTTGCAATGCCAACCAGAAATTAGATGTGAAACGACTATCCCGATCCGATACAATGGATTTCGGGACTCCATGTCTAGCAATAATCTCGTCCATATAAATCTGAGCCAACCTTTCTAACGAATAACTTTCCCTGGTGGGAATGAAATGTGCAGACTTAGTCAACCTATCAACTATCACCCATACAACATCGTGTTGACGCCTAGTCTTCGGCTGCTTCGTGACAAAATCCATAGTTATGTGTTCCCACTTCCATTCCGGAATGGGAAGCGGTTGCATACTACCATAAGGTTGTTGGTGCTCGGCTTTCATTAACCGACATGTCCTGCACCTTTCAACATATTGTCTAATGTCCTTTTTCAATCCGGGCAACCAAAAATCAGCTTTCAGCTTGTTGTACATCTTTGTGCTCCCGGGATGTAGAGAAAGTTTCGATTGATGCGCTTCTTCTATTATCATTCTTCTCATGCCCCCAAACTTTGGCACCCAGATTCTCCCATAGACACCTTTCTAGCCAGATTCACTTGTTTCGATATTCTTTATCTATACCCTAATGTCTTCAGCGCCAACATTTTCTTCCTTCAAAGCTTCCACTTGAGCAGCTTTAACATCATCAATATATGTGGCAGTTAACATAGTTGAGGTCATCATATAGCAGCAGTCATTAGAATATGCTTTACGGCTTAAAGCATCAGCTACAACATTAGCCTTACCAGGATGGTAAAGGATCTCATAGTCATAATCCTTTTTAAGTTCCATCGAGCGTCTTTGGCTCATGTTAAGCTATTTCTGACTAAAGATGTGCTTTAAACTCTTGTGGTCTGTATAGAGTTGACACTTAGTTCCATACAGATAGTGTCTCCACAACTTCAATGCAAAGGTAACAGCTGTCAACTCCAAGTCATGAGTTAAATAATCTTTCTCATGCTGCTTTAACTCACTCGAGGCATATGCAATCCCTTTCCCACGCTGCATTAGTACGGCACCTAACCCCAACCTCGAAGCATCTTTATAAACCACAATATCCTCATTACCCTCCGGTAGGGCAAGTGAATTCCTATCGTTGCTCGGCTTCCCACACAAACGACGCATTCTTTTTCGTTAATGTAGTCAGCGGAACTGCAATAAACCTCCGATAATATCCCACCAATCCAAGAAAGCTTCTTATCTCTGTAGCAGATCGAGGAGGTTCCCAGTTTCTTATAGCTTCTACCTTAGCTGGATCCACCGAAATCCCATGTCCCGAACTCACGTGTCCCAAAAACTGAATCTGTTGCAACCAAAACTCACACTTAGAGAATTTTGCATGCAACCTTTCCTTTCTTAGCAGTTCTAACAACTCCCTTAGTTGAATAGCATGCTGCTCTTCAGACATAGAGTATACCAAAATATCATCAATGAATACGATCACTGACTTGTCTAACATCGGTCTACATACTCTGTTCATGAGATCGATAAATATAGCCGGAGCATTGGTTAATCCGAATGGGATAACCAGAAACTCATAATGCCCATACCGAAACCTGAACGCCGTCTTTGGTACATCTTCCTCTCTAACCTTCAACGGATGGTATCCCGACCGTAAATCAGTCTTAGAAAAGACACCCGCCCCATGTAGTTGATCAAACAAATCATCTATTCTCGGCAGCGGGTACTTGTTCTTAATTGTCAACTTATTCAGCTCACGGTAATCAATACACATCCTCATCGTGCCATCCTTCTTTTTGACAAACAGTATCGGAGCTCCCCACTGCGATGAACTCGGTCGAATGAAGCCTTTGTCTAACAACTCTTGAAGTTGTTTCATCACTTATTGCATCTCGGTATGCGCAAGGCAATAAGGAGAACGAGCCATCAGAGCAGCTCTAGGGATCAAGTCGATTCTAAATTCCACTTGTATCTCAGGTGGTACACCAGACAAGTCCTCTGGAAACACATCCGGCAATTGTGATACAATAGGCACATCGCCCATGGTCTTCTTTTCAGCCTTGGCATCAATAGCATACGCCAAGTGGGACTCAAAACCCTTAGCAACAAGCTTTCGGGCTTTAGCAGTCGTTAGCAAGCACAGATCCCCTCTTCTCCTATCCCCATATATACAAATGTCAGGCCCCTCCGGAATAGTTATCTTTATCATACGATTCTTACAAACTATGTGGGATTCGTTATCGATCAACCAGTCTATTCCGACTATTATGTCAAACTCACTGAATTCTATCGGAATCAAGTCCAAATTGAAGACTACATCTTCAATCACTAAAGTGCAGTTACGGTATACGTGATCTACTTTTACTAACGTGTAACTAGCGGTTTCAATGTCTAATGCAGCAGATAACTTAGACAATGACATCACAACTTGTTGTACAAAAACAGTTGACACAAAATATCGGTTGGCACTCGAATCAAACAGCACTCATGCACGCATACACCACATTTATGGCAGACATCAGTTTTTCATGGGCACTCATTCTGGTAGTGGCCCAATTCCCGACAACAAAAATAATGTTAGGCATAAAAAGGCCTAAGTTAAACCTGTTCTACATCTTAGGGGGAGATTTTTAATCAAACCCGTTTGATGCACTTGAAGGTATAATTTAAGGCCTGTTAATGCCTTATTGAAACCTGAAAAGTGATTTTCAATATAAGTCAAAGCTTTTTACCCTGTTTAATTTGTTGCAACGAAGGCAGATTGCCCAAGCTGTTCATTATGGTTGAACAGGCTGGACATAAACTTTCTATGCTGCTCTATCCTGTTGAGCAGCTTGGACAAATACTAAGTGTTCTGTTCTTTGAGAACAGGGTATACACTTTATGGAATATGTTTCCAAGTCCTCAAGAATTGTTATGGACTACAAGATCAGTTACAAAGTCGAAGACAAAGTGGAAAACAGAAGGTGCAAAACACTGCATACGCTATTTAGTTACATGAAGACAAAGTGGATATTTGAAATGGGTGATAGACCATTTCTTATATCAAAATGGCCTTAACAGAAGATGAAAGGTTCAAAGTTGACATCCGCTTTTGGTTAAAGCCTTCTGCAACGAAGACAAAAAGGAAAAGACAAATATTCTGCCATGTAGAGACAAGTCTGCTTTATCAGAATATGCAAAAAAGTTGTTTTGTCTTTTCGGAAAGACATCCCACTATCTCCTTGTCCAATGAGGAAGCTTCACTGAGATTCTCAGTGAGATTATAAAAGGAAGCTTCTAAGGAATATGAGACAACCAAGAGTGAGAAATTCAGATCGTGCTTAGAAGTGTGTTTTCCATGCATGCAAGTCTACTTGAATAAAACCGAAACGTGTGTCAAAGCTGTTTTTATTCAAGCTGTCCATCTATGTCTTGTAAACAGTGAGTTCATCTTAGTGAGTGTATTCATTGTATCTAGTCTGAGTGTGTCCTAGAGTAGTTAAACATCTATTGTATCTATCATCTCAGCTTGCATCATTTCGCAGTTCAAGCTTGTTTGTAATTAACACTTGTTGATAATATACACAAACATTGAGAAAAGAGTGTTGAGTTTTAATATGCTGTATTCACCCCCCCCCCCCTCTATAGCTTAGAACAATAAACTAGGGAAACCTTTTGGGACCTACAACTGGTATCAGAGCAGATAGCGTGTGTGTTAACTCTAGGTCTCTCGTTCTCCCTATTTTCCCATGGACAACAGTGCTGCCAGTTCCTCCTCCTACTATGATAATGGTTCTATGGCCAAACCCCCCAAATTCAATCATCATAACTTCTCTGGTTTGAAGTGCAGAATGATGCTCTACTTAGATAATCTGGATGTACAACTGCCAGAGATAGTAATGGAAGGTCCCTATGTGCCAACCTCTGTTATTACTATCACTCCTGCTGCTGAAGGAGCTGCCCCTGAGATCAGGACCTTTGAAAAGGCAAAAGCTCAATGGTATGATCAAGATAAAAGGCTGGTTTCTCTTGATGCAAAGCCAGAAACAACCTGGTTATTTCTCTTCCTGATGATGTATTTAAACAGGTTGAGAAAATGAAGACTGCAAAGGAGATGTGGGATACTTTGTGTACCGTCTATGATGGTTCCACTATCACACTGGATAACAGGATTAACAATCTTGTTAGACAGTATGAACTCTTCTTTGTAAACCCAAAGGAGTTTCTCACTGAAACCTATACCATATTCACTGCTCTAATCAATGATCTCAAAGTTTTTGGGAGCACCAAGGACAGCTTAACTCTGGTAAACAAGTTCTTGGACATTCTGCCTGAAGAATGGAATTACTTTTCTACTATCTTAAGAAACTCAGGCACCATCAAAGGTATGGATCTTGTAAATCTATATGGATCCTTACTAAATTATGAGTAGTCAAGGCAACAGAAAAGAAATGCCTTGGAAATGTCCAAATGAGGCGCTGCCTTAGTGGCCAGCGTGAGATAACCTGCTAGTCAGGTGTGTGATGTGTTCACACAGGCTGATCAACACGCTGATGATGAAAGGGAAGAAGTATCTGAGGAGGAAGACTGTGAAGACCTTACTGAATTAGATGATGAGCAAATGATTGTAATGCTTGTCAGAAAATTCAATTAAAAGAGGTTTGGTGGAAAATGCTACAGAAGAAGTCAGGTGCTATAAAAAAGAAAGCATTTGAAAAAACTAAGGCTGAGTGCTTTAAATGTGGCAAAACTGGCCATATAGCTGCTGACTTTGTGTATAAAGCTGTTGGCTCATCATCCAAACCATACAAGACAAATAAGGATGATGGCTCTAGGGTTAAGGACCTAGTGGCCATGGCAAAGCTGAGAAAGTTGGAAGACTCAGTGGCTTCCAACAAGCAAAAGGGACTTATGGCTGAAACATGTGACTAAGAGGAATCTGAATCGTCTTCAGATGAAGAAGATAACAACTGTCTGATGGCCAACACTGATGTCCCATCAACAATCAACTTCAAACAAGACCTGGCTGAAGCTGAAGCTCTCAACATCTTGGAGAACTGGAACCCAGCAATGATGTATAAGGTAAAAAAAATTTATGGATTACAGTTCTGATGAAAAAGTTAAATGTTTGAATATCTATTTGTTGATCTAAAAGCTGCTATTGAGAAGCATAATGATTTGTTGTCTGAAATCTCCAATATGAAAACTGATCTTGAAATAAAAACTAGTAAACTGGACAGCTTCCATAAGTTGGAAACTGAACTTGATGAATTAAAACAAATCAATTCCATTTTATTAGAAGAAAAGAGAGAAACAGACACAAAACATGCCAAACTTTAAAAGATTGTTGACTCTTGGTGCCAATCTGCACAAAAAGTCAATCATTGTATCAGTCAACAGATCCCTGCTCAAATCCAAGCCTATCTTGGAGGGGATCATGACAAAGCAGCTTCAATTGTTGAGATAAACAATCTGGAAAAAGACTTGTACACTCTTGGTGAGCTTCCAAGTACCTTCATTCAGAAAGTAAATGGTAATCTAGTCTCAACAAATAGGTTTGTCAGGCCTCAAAACACTGACAGCTTGTGTGAAAAAGCTCTAAAAACTGATGATGGAATGTGTTCTCCATCAAATCAGTATTCTAAGTGCTCAGCTGGTTCACACAAGCAAAAGAAGGGTAAACAAGCTCAAGCAGCAGCGTTGGACATTAAACCTGTTAACAAGACAGGCTCTGGGTCTAAGCTGATGGTAAGAGACCCGTGAATCCCTTTGATGCTGATTATTTTGAGAAAAAGTTTTCAAAAGGTAAGCAACCTGCTTTCAACAGGGGTAAGACTCATGTTGAAAGTAAATCTGCTGTGATTTCAAATAAGTTTTTAAATCATAGTGGAAAATTGGTTATAAATGAAGGTAAGTCTTTCAAAACCAACAGTAGTGTTTATATTGATAGGCAACTAACATCACATCTCAGTAAGGGTAAAGGCAAAGCCATTGCTCAACCTGAGAAATTTGAGAATAAGTTTCCCAAACCTGTAGAAGGTCAAAGGCCAGTCAAACTTCCTATATTTGATATTTGTCCTCCTAAAGAGAGGAAAGAGGATACAAGTAAAGCTGTTGCCATTGTGCCTTCTACTCAAAGTGTTAAGTCTTCTAAAAACAATAATAAGTTTGCTAAACCTGCTGAGAAGCTCAACAAAAACGATTCAGAATGTGTTTCTGGAAGTACTTCTTCCAAAAATACCAAAAAGATAAATTCTTATAAATGTGGGAAGAAGACACACATGGCCAAAGACTGTCCTGAAACTGAGGACATGAGGCCTGTTGACTCTACTAGTTCCAACATTGCAAAAACCAGTAGTGTTGGAAGTAACATGGTCAATAAGGATAGTATCCAAGATGATACAATCCAAATAGGAAATATTAGTGTTGATCTTACTGGTCCATCAACAAATGTTGATGAAGTAGGAGAACTCATCCCTATGGTGAGTTCCACTAAAAATAACTAATATTTTCCCATCACACTCTGCAGGTCAAACAACCATCCCATGTTTGGTACTTAGACAGCGGCTGCTCAGGCCACATGACAGGTTGCAAGGATCTGCTAAGTGATCTCAGGCCTGAAAAAGGGCCAAGAGTCACCTTTGGTGACAATGTGAAGGGATCCACAGAAGAATATGGAACCCTTCAAGTTGGTGCTGCTATATTCGAAAGATTAGCCTATGTGTCTAGGCTGAAAACAATCTTATAAGCGTAAGTCAACTGTGTGATGCTGGCTACAAGGTTATTTTTGATGAGCACGTGGGTTACATATTAGATTCCCAAGGCAAAGTAGTGCTGTGTGCACAAAGGAAGAAAGGTGTATATGTTGTGAACATGAAATCTGCTGGTCCCACAACTGAAACCTGCTTTATCTCCAGAAGCAATGCAGACCTGAACTGGTTATGGAACAAAAGGCTATCACACCTGAACTTCAAGAATATCAATGAACTCGGTAAGAAAGTGTTGGTGACAGGTTTGCCTTCTATAACCTTTGTTAAGGATAAACTCTGCACAGCTTGTGAGAAAGGCAAGCAGAGAAAAACATCTTTTAAATCTAAGCATAATTTCTCTATTGATACTCCTCTCTTCTTAATCCACATGGACTTGTTTGGACCAGTCAGTGTCCCAAGTCTAGGAGGTAGAAGATACACTCTAGTAATGGTTGATGAGTTCTCCAGGTTTAAATGGGTGATATTTCTGAAGAGCAAAGGAGAGACTTCCAGAGAGATTATTGGATTTATCAGAAAGATGGAAGTTCTAAACTCTGCTAAAGTCAACCAACTTAGAAGTGATCATGGTACTGAATTCAGAAACAGTACTCTTGAGAACTTCTGTGAAGAAAGAGGGATCTCACAAAACTTTTTAGCTATAAGAACTCTACAACAAAATGGAGTTGCTGAAAGGAGAAACAGAACTCTCATTGAAGCCACCAGAACCATGTTGTGTGCATCAGGTTTGCCTTCATCATTTTGGGCTGAAGCTGTTAACACTGCATGCTTCACTCAAAACATATCCTTGGTGGTGAAAAGGTTCAACAAGACTCCCTATGAGCTAATCAAAGGGAGAAGGCCAAATATTAGTTATTTTCACGTGTTTGGATGTCCCTGCTTCATTCTGAATCAGAGGGACCAGCTGGCGAAATTTGAACCCAAAGCTGATGTAGGTGTGTTTGTTGAATACTCTACTATCTCTAAAGCCTACAGAGTATACAACTACAAAAGAAAGGTGATAGATGATTCTATCAATGTCACCTTTAAAGATTCTAGGAGTGCTTCCACCAATGCTGTTCCTGAATCAGTTTCACTACACCTAGATTGGAACCTGTTAACCATGATGGACCTGATGATGACTATGTTGATACACCCTATGTGAATAAGTGAACTCACATAATCAATACACCATGCACGAAACCTCTCAATGTTGATTTCCCTGGATCTTCTGTTGATATGTTCAACAATGGAGAATCATGTTCAACAGATGAACAGGCTCAAGATAACAGTGTGTCTGAAAATCTTGAAAGCTGTTCAATAGGACCTGTTGATAATGAAAATGATGCAAGAGAATCTTCATTGAGGCATGATCCTAAGTGGATCGGGTGTCACCCCAATGATCAAATAATTGGTGACATCAACAAAGGGGTACAAACAAGATGGGTCAGCTTAGGAAATTTTTGTATGTTATCTAGCTTTGTGTCCCTAATGGAGCCTAAGAAAGTGGATGAAGCACAAAAAGATGCCAATTGGATCACTTCCATGCAAGAGAGGCTCAATCAGTTTGAGAGAAACAAAGTATGGAAGTTGGTCCCTGCTCCTAAAGGTAAAACAATAATTGGTACTAAATGGGTTTTCAGGACAAAATGGATGAGCAAGGTCATGTGATTAGAAATAAGGCAAGACTAGTTGCTCATTGGTACAGACAGGAAGAATGCATTGATTATGATGAAACATTTACTCCAGTGGCCAGGTTAGAAGCAATTCGTTTGTTTCTAGCCTATGCTACGCACAAGAGCATGAAGGTATTTCAAATGGATGTGAAGAGTGCATTTTTGAATGGAAAGCATCAAGAAGTAGTATATGAAAAGCAGCCTCCTGGTTTTGAAAACTAACATCACCCTGGCTTTGTCTATAAGTTGGACAAAGCCCTCTATGGTCTAAAACAAGCACCTAGAGCCTGGTATGACACTCTAACTGATTTCCTTATGAGCAATGGTTATTCCAGAGGTAAAGTGGATACCACATTGTTCATAAAGAAGGTAAAGTCTGATATTATGCTTGTTCAAATTTATGTGGATGACATAATATTTGGTTCTACTAATGAGCAGCTATGCAAGAATTTTTCACTACTCAAGAAATCAAAATATGAAATGAGTATGATCAGTGAACTTACTTTCTTTCTAGGATTACAGGTTAAACAAACCTCTAATGGAATTTTTATTAATCAAAGAGAGTACACTTTAGATCTTTTGAAAAAGTTTAAAATTGATCAAAGTTCTCCTATTAAAACCCCAATGCCAACCAATGTAAATTTGGATGTTGATGCCAGTGGCAAAGTTGTTTCTGTAATAGCTTACAGAGGCATGATTGGGTGCTTGTTGTACTTAACTACTAGTAGACCAGATATTATGTATGGTACCTGTTTATGTGCTAGATTTCAAGCTGATCCTAAGGAATCACATCTAGCTGCTGTAAAAATAATCTTCAAATACCTTAAGGGTACACCAGGTTTGGGTCTTATGTATCCCAAAGACTCAAGTCTTGAACTAACAAGATTATTCAGATCTGATTTTGCAGGCTGCAGGTTATATAGGAAAAGCACAACAGGTGGATGTCAACCCCTTGGTGGTAAGTTGATCAGTTGGTGTAGCAAGAAGCAGAGCTCAGTTTCTACTTCTACTGCTGAAGCTGAGTATATTGCTGCTGGAAGCTGCTGTGGGCAGATTCTATGGATGCAGCATCAGCTTGAAGACTATGGGCTTGTATATTGGAAGACTCCTATTCTGTGTGATAATACAAGTGCCATAGCTATCTCCAATAATCCAGTGTTTTATTCCAGAACAAAGCATATAGAAGTCAGACACCACTTTATCAGAGATCACATCCAGAAAGGTAATGTGGAGGTAAGTTTTATTTCCACAGATGAACAGCTTGCAGACATTTTAACCAATCCTCTTGATGAAAACAGGTTTAATTACTTTGTAAGCAAGCTGGGCATGTTAAACAAAAGTGAATAACTGTCATTAATGCTCTAAGATATTGTATGCCTCAAACTGCTCAAATTTCTCAGAACGGCTCTGTTGTTCTACACTTAGCCAATTTTTGAAAACTTGGACAGCTTGGACGTATAACAGGTTTGACAAAATAAGTTTTAACTTCAAACCTATTCTGTTGATCAAATCTCCAACCTGCTCACTCTCTCAATCTGTCATACAAGACATTGTCTTGTAACCTGATCAGTTATTGAACAAAACCTGCTCTTATATAGCTGCTCAA
Source organism: Centrapalus pauciflorus (assembly GCA_020465985.1). NCBI lineage: Eukaryota > Viridiplantae > Streptophyta > Magnoliopsida > Asterales > Asteraceae > Centrapalus > Centrapalus pauciflorus. The sequence goes on from JAANYP010001664.1 coordinate 401,795, forward strand.
GTTTAATGAACGGCTTGAGGAATGAACAACTTGTGATGCAACCTGCTCATCACAGGTTTGAACAACAGCTTAGAACATAAATTTTAGTTACCTTTCTTCATAATTAAGTTACTTAATTTCTGTACTTATTTAACTTAATTACGTGCGGATAATGTGTGTTAACATGTGTTAGTGACTAAAGAGATTCAAGTGGTCTGACAACCGTTCTGACATGGCAAACCGTTACGTTTTCCGTTAAAGAACATTTCAAATCAACCCCCCAAACCCTCTCTATCCCACTCACTCACATTCAAATCTTATAAATACCCCCTTTCACTGTTTCATCTTCTTCTTCTTCTACTGCTTCCATAACTATCCAAAGAACCCTAAATTGTCTAAGTGTCCAGTACTCTTCATTCCACTACTCTCAAATGGCACCAAAACAACCCTTTCCTTCCAGTGTTCGTTGGTAAGGATGTTGAAAAACATCCCTCAGTCACCACGATGCTCACTCTGAAACCCACTAACTATATTGCCAACCTAACTATTCCCAAAAACTACGTGGGTAAACGTTATAAAGACATGGTGGAGTTTCTAAAAGTTCACCCCCTACACTATTCCATGACTGCATCTCCTGGTGTCCTGTACCAGGAGATGGTGTATGAGTTTTGGTATACCTGTGCCTATGATCTTTCAACCAAAACCATCAGGGGGGCCATCCTCAATGGGACTCAGACCATTGAGATAACCACCGATCTTCTCAGGGAAGTTCTTCACCTTCCAGTTGCTGAAACATATGATAAGCCACAGCCTGAGAATGATCAAATGGGCAATTTGCTTCGATTCTGTGGTATAGCAGAACCCAAAGTTGGAGCCACTCTGTTCAGAAGGGACTTATCACCTACCAACAGCTTCTTATTTGCCTCAGTGATGATGTGTTTTAGCAGCAAGGTTGGTTCATTTGTCCAGCTTAGCAGAGATGACATCCCCGTAGTCCTACACCTTGTGGATGGGACGACACTGAACATGGCTCGTTGGATTTTTGTGAATCTGAGGAACTTGGTGCAGCAGGAAACTCGCCTGGCTGCTGTCAAATATCCAAGGTTTCTGAGCCTCATATTCAGACATGTTTGTGGTGAGCACCTCTACAACTCTCAGCCCCTGTTACTTACAGCTGCATTCCCTATATAATTGGGAATAGAGTTTTCTACACTCCCGTTCTTCCCAATGAACCTCCTCTCTCTACACCAATAAGGAGGTTACTTGGTTTGGTGGAAGGACCCTCTGCTGTGAGGGTGGATCCAGTGGTTGCTCCCAAAGGAAAATCCAAATCCAGGCCTAAGGTGATCAAAAGGGGCCTGGAATCGACCTAAGCTGAGCCTGTCCACAAGAAGGCAAAAACAGTTAAGTCCAATTCTGCCCCCATCAGCCTCAGTGGCTGAGGGGGAACATACTTCCAACCCTGGTTCATCTGTTGAACCTGAAGCCTTTGTGGCTGGTCCCTCTGTAGCACCTGAGACCATGGAACATGTTAACCCCCCTGTTCCTGACCTAGTCTCACCACCAGTCCAAACACAACTCCCTCCTACTTCTCCTTAATACCCCACAATGTCACAATACTCAAGGAGAAAATCTTTAGCTAGGAAGAAACCATCATCCCAAACCAGCCCCTCTGACCCCTCTCAACAGGAGTCAATTGAAAAAGAAGCAACCCAAGCTGCCTCTCCTAATTTGGGAGAAGGTACAACATCTATGGAGCAGGCTTCACTCCAACATGAGTCAACCCAGGGTCAGCCTAGACCCTCTGGTTCCTCCCAACAGAAACCAGTTGTACACAGGGAGAGTACCACATCAACTATCCCAACCTCCCAACAGGCTGAGGATATTGAAAGACAGGAGTCCACTCCACTCCACATTGAGACCACACAATCTCCACCTCATACTTCTCCTACTCCGTCTGAGTCTGCACGAGGTGCCAAAACTACTGGAATAGACCATCCAGCAGATCAGCCTCAAACTTATGCTCCTGGTGATGCAGCTGCTGTACACCCAACAGCTGTTGAAAGACCATCTTCCCAAACTGATGAACCAAAGGGAATGGACCATCCCTCTGGTGAGGCTTCCCCCCAACTGGAAACTCTCAGCAGGTTTCACCACTACTGATTTTGAAATGCACATCCCTTCTCCCCATGAAGAGGTACCTATCAACCAAGGTACTGCTGAGGGAACCACCCCAGGTCTTGATGAACGTGTTGCAACACAAGCAGCATCTGAAAGACCACCAACTCCTACCACCTCTCCTAATGATGCAAATATAGCCACTGCTGAAAGATCTATGGACCCTTCCAAGCTGGGTTATCTCACATATGCCCAGGCTATGGAACTTCTCTCTAAAGTATCCCTGCCTTCCCCCATAAATCCTCAAACACCTTCCTCATCATCATCCTATTCTCATTCTTCACCATCAACCCAATCTAAACAATCCACACATACTCCTCCATCCCTCAAAGGTCTTCCTTTGAAGGATCAGATCTCTTTGCTGACCAACAAAATTGGTTCTTTGGAAAACTCCATGACCTCCCTACCTTCCATAATCTCAGACTCTGTGTCTGCACAGCTTAAAGGATTTTTTTGATTCGTTTAAGACTTCCTTACCAACCCCTCCTCCTCAAACTGATCAATCCTCACAGCTGCTTGCACTCACTGCACAGCTGTAAACACTATCCACTACCCTCTCCTCCATTCTTTCCAATCAACAGAACTCTGTGTCTTCTCTGGCAGCTGTCTCCCAACAGTTGTCAACTCTCCTAGACACTTGCACAAACACTCTCCCTTCCACTTTGGCCAGCCTGAACACCCTAGTGGTCTCTCTGTCCTATTCTATGTCATCAAACCTTGATGATATGCAAGATTCTCTTGAATTAAATCTTGCGCAGCTTCAAAGTTTGTTGTTCATAGCTTCTGACAGGGAAGCCATCTCTCAGCTGTCATATTTTGCAACTTCCCAAACTGCTTGTCTTTAAACCTGTGTTGCCCAACTTGCAGAGGTGAAGGACAACCTGGCTTTCTTAGTACATAGCCTGGTTGGCCCCAAACCTGCTGCCAAAACTGCTGCTCAACCTGCTAAATTCGTTTCTCCAGGCAGACCCAGTGTTGAAGGCTATGTGTCATCTCCATCAAAGGGGGAGAAGATATCTACCTCAAAGACCAAGTCTAAAGGGGAGAAATCTTCATCTCCCTCTAAGGAGAAATCAACATCAATAGGTCAAGAAGCAGGTGCTTCACAAACAGGTCCTACTGTGGATGTCTCCCAATCAACTGAAGCCGCTCAGCCTATTCAGGCTGGATCTCTAAACCCTGCACCATCTAAGGGGGAGGAATTCATTCCTGGGGACAGGCCAAGCAGAAGGAGACATCTAATACTGGAGCAAACAGAAGAAGAATAAGAGGAACCTGAAGCTGTTCCAACCACAATAGCTAAAGGGAAGAAGAAAGCCTCTGTAGACCCTAACTACCTCAAGGCTGCTCAACTGAAGTTTGACAAGGCCAGAGCCAAAGAAATGGGTGTCTAATATATAGACCTATTATGAATACAAAGAAGAGCAGCTTCGAGACTTTGAAAAGCTAAAGAAAGATGAAGCCTCTACTAAAGCTGCAAAAGCCTTTGCATACAAGGAGGCAAGAAAAATTAGAATGCCTTCCTTGGATGTTTAGAGGAAGCTGCTAGAGGCTGCTAAAGAGTCAGTGGTTGAGAAGGAAGGAGAGAAAAAACAGGGTGCTCAGGTCTCTTTGACCAAAACTAAGCCAACATCCTCCTCTACAAGAGCCCAGATTCACATTGACAACCTGGCAAGGAAAAAGTTCTTTGATGTTGCGAACAGAAGGCTTGCCAAGGAGACAATTGTCAAAGTTGTTCCCATTTCAAAGAAAGACAAATAGTGGAAACTACAGATAACCAAAAGGGGTGCTAAAGGTCCTGAACTGGAAGCATACGAACACACTGATGTTGCTCAAATGGGATTCAGAGAATGGGTGGAATTGGCATTTGCCCTGAGCCAGTCTAAGTCTGAAACTGCTAAGACTATCAGGGCATATGTCAAAACGTTAATGAAGACAGTGAAGAATCTTGGCCTGATTCTAGAAGATCAAAACAAGGGTACCTCAGTGGTTGAACCCAAGATAAAGACCAGGAGGAGGAGAAAGGATACTGAGCTGGAAGAACTCCAGATGATGATTGATCAAGGTGATTTAGCCGTTGAGATCAAAGGAGTAGATCACAGCCTGCCCAGGGGAGTGGAACATGAGGAAGACAAGCTGATAGAGGAACCTGAGCTTGGGGTATTTTTTGTAGATTCCCTAACAAAGAAAAAGTGTTTCCAGAGAGCATCAGATTTGCACAAGGTTGGTCTTAAGCAGCTCATTGCTTTTAGACTTGCAAACTCCTTTAGAAAATCTGTAAAATGAAGACCAGCTATCTGGGAATAGCTCAAAGGGTTCCATGAAAGAGGAGAGCTTCAACATCCCAACTTCAGATTCCTAAGGGTTGAAATGGAGGAAATTGAAGAAACTAGGGGGGAGCTCGACCAAATGTTTGAAAAAGAAGCGCCACAGCTTGGAGGTCCATCTACTATTGGGTAGATGAAGAATGGAAGCTGTCCATCAGTTGGGCAGGCTTGCCATTACTTGCTCCCACCATCAACTATCCAACATGTTAAATTTACATAAGTTGTACTCTATTACATTAGTTGTAATTTTTATATTACATCAGTTGTAGTCTACATTAGTACATTAGTTGTACTCTTGTAAGAAAATATGTTGTTCTGTAATCAAAATCTAGTATATATAAACTGATCGTTTACTTTATTTCATCAAAGTGTATTGTAAAAATATATAGTGATTATTGATAAAATCAGCTTAGACTGATTATTGCAAATAGGGGGAGATCGTTAGGCACAAAAAGGCCTCAGTCAAACCTGTTCTACATCTTAGGTGGAGATCTATAATTAAACCTGTTCAATGCACTTGAAGGTATAATTTAAGGTCTGTTAATGCATTATTGAAATCTGAAAAGTGATTTGCAAAACTGTTTACACTGTTGCATTTGTTGCAACTAAGGCAGATTGCCCAAGCTGTTCATTCTGTTCAACAGGCTGGACATAAACTGTCTACACTGCTCTATCCTGTTGAGCAGCTTGGACATATACTAAGTATTCCGTTCTTTGTGAACAGAACCTGTTCTTTGTGAACAGACTATACACTTTATGGAATATGTTTCCAAGTCCTCATGTATTGTTTTGGATTACAAGATCAGTTACAAAGTCGAAGACAAAGTGGAAAACAGAAGCTGCAAAAGACTGCCTACGTTGTTCTGTTTCATGAAGACAAAGTGGATATTTGAAATGGGTGACACACCATTTCTGATATCAACATGGCCTTAACAGAAGATGAAAGGTTAAAAGTTGACATTCCTCTTTTGGTTAAAACCTTCTGCAAAAGAGACAAAAAGGAAAAGACAAAGATTCTGCCATGTAGAGACAAGTATGCTTTATCAGAATGTGCAGAAAAGTTGTTTTGTCTTTTTGGAAAGACATCCCACTATCTCCTTGTCCAATGAGGAAGCTTCTCTGAGATTCTCAGTGAGAGTATAAAAGGAAACTTCAAAGGAATATGAGACAACTAAGAGTGAGAAATTCAGATCGTACTTAGAAGTGTGTTTTCCATGCATGCAAGTCTGCTTGAATAAAACAGTAACGTGTGTCTAAGTTGTTCGTATTCAAGCTGTCCCTCTGTGTCATGTAAACAGCGAGTTCATCTTAGTGAGTGTATTCATTGTATCTAGTCTGAGTGTGTCCTAGACTAGTTAAACATCTGTTGTATCAGTCATCTCAGCTTGAATCATTCTGTAGTTCAAGCTTGTTTGTATTTAACACTTGTTGATAATATACACAAACATTGAGAAAAGAGTGTTGAGTTTTAATTTGCTGTATTCACTCCCCCCCCCCCTCTCTACAGCTTAGAACAATACACTAGGGAAACCTTTTGGGACCTACAAATATGCACGTCCGTTAGTGAACTTGCCGAAGTGTTCCAAGTGGCATTTGTTACAATATTGCGGCTCGCTATTGATGGAGTACGCACGATCCCGATTAGACGAACCAGACGGTCGACGATAGGATTTCTGTGATGAGTATTGCGATGATTTAGAAGAACCAGAGTAGCCTCCCTCGCGTTGACGCTTTGGTGGTGACGGTTGAGTTGGGTTAGTAGAAGCAGCAACAGACCCCATAACATACCAAGACATAATCAGAATATTTTCCACCTTTCTCGCGGCTTCCAGTAGGCCAGCAAATGTGGGGTAGCGAACATTGCTCATCACCCTTCGGATTTCCAGATCAAGAACAGCCTCAAATCTGGTCACTTTTCTTTCCTCGGTATCAACCTGATGAGGCACGAACAAACTTAGCCTCGTGAACTCTACCGCATATTGGGACACAGACTTAGTCCCCTGGATCAATGTCATGAACTTAGCTTCTCGTCTTCGGTGCTCATCAGCCAGGCAGTATTGCCGAGTGAAAACTTCAGTAAACTCAGCCAATGTCATCATAGAAACTTTCTCTAGAGTTAGCGCATTCAACATTGAATTCCACCACATTACCGTATCCTTAGTAAACACGGCGGTAGCAAATCGAACCATATCCTTCTCAGCATTATCGCTGATTCGGAATTTCCGCTCGGTTGCTGTTATACATTCTAGTGCGGCAACAACATCTCCCAGACCATTAAACTCAACAACTCCATTCCCCTTACAGTCTTTAAACCGATAACCCTTGTTCTTATTAGATGACCCAGTGTTGTCATCTTGCTTGTCATTATTGTTGCCCTCTTTTTCTTTGTTCTTCCTCTTATCCTCCCTTCTCTTGGTTTCGGCCTCATCTCGAGCCCGAAACTGTTCTAGAATCATCTTGTTGTGCTCAGCCATCATGGCTAGCATCATCTTCCTGGTTTCTTGCGGTGTCATTTCTTCTCCAAACATGTTCTGAAATTTAAAACATATAACTTGTTTAGTAAACATGTCATTTATTTTAAGACACCACCCATTGTCCCGTATGAAAGTCAATTTTCTATTATTACTAGATCATAACCTATCTTAGTTCAGATCATTGCTTAATATCACTACATATCATCACTTAATGTTTGAGACCAAGACCTCACGGACACTTGAATCTCAAATGCTATGATACCATTCCCTGTGACACCCTTGCCACAATAACCACAATAACATCACCCAGGATTAAATCACAACACACAATACATTAATGATCTGAATACTTAATAAATTACGGGAGCAAGATAGTACAAAGTTAAAGTACGAGCGTCAAACACCCTATGGTGCTACAAGGTATCAAATCTAAGTCTACATACTCAATAATTATTACAACATCCCAAATGTATTACAACAACATTCCCATGCTTCAGTTACCAAATGAGTAGTAGATATTCTTCCAAAACTTCATGTGTTGACCTAAGTAGATGGTCCGGCAGTGGATTTTCCTTTTCGTGTAAAAAGTAAACAACTGAGGGGTAAGAGAAGCTTAGTGAGTACAGAGATTTACACATTCTACAAGTATTTATGATGCCACCCAAGAGTAACACCGGCAACACATGCTGTATACTCTCTACGTACTCAAAATATAGAAGCCGAGCAGCAGCTCCTTCGAGACGACGCTCAGCATAAAAAACCAACTATCTGAGGCAGAAAGTCATCGGAGATGTTACAATGCTCTTCAGGACCTCACTCCAAAGTCATATAGCCTTAGTAACACTAGATCACAGATGCGACCCGCAGGTCCATCAAAAGATGCACAACAAAGAAACGGAAATGCAACAAGCAACAATGTGCATCAATCATATAAGCAAGTTAGTAGAGTGCCAAACGAAAGTGAATCAACGTGCCTCAGCAGGGAATAGCAAACTTAAAACAAATGCAGACATGTGAAATCATAAGTACTCACAGTGGGTGCGTTAATTATCTTCCAGATTATATTATTTCTCCTCGGGATTTCAACCGGATTCACAAAGTACCCCACTGTGGGTTAAACAACACCGAAAAACAAGGGACCTGTTACATTTTCATGAAATAAACATACCATCATTATATGTTCGTTGGCAATTTGCTTCAGTTCTTTACAATTAAGGTGTTATAGCATTTGGAAATCGACATCCGAAATTCGCATGAACTATGGCCAACTCGCCAAGTCGGTCCTATTGACTCGCCGAGTCGAGGTCCGAATTTTGGATCTTCAGCCAGATTTAGATTACATCCGAAATATCATCCTAGATACATATTGACCCAAGATTTTTGACCCATCCAAGTTTGGGTCCCATCCGAATTCGGGTCCATTGGAGTTCGGATCTTACACTTAGAAAATATTAAACGATTGTTCTTGTATTCTTGGCGACTCGCCGAGTCGACTTGTAGATGTGCAGGTCGACACTTACGGGTTTCATTCTAAAATTTGTCAAACTCAAATATAACAACATGCAATCCATACAAACATTTTATTATCATCATTGGGGTGTTTCTACATCATTTTCCCCATCTAAAACACACTAATTAGTCCAGATTTGTCCAAAATATGGACTTTTACTTAATAACACAAATATTCACAAAAGTTGAGATTTATTACCTTTTTGATCGATTTAGTTCACGATTTTTGTTTCTGTAACTTCTATGAACTTCAAATGATGATTTCCACCTGATTAAACATACATCCAACAACATTTATTTAGACTAAAAATCCGAATTTTGATGTTTTCAACCCTCCAAATAGACCTTAAACTCTGAAAATAATTTCATACCTTAATTTGCTTTGATTCTTGATAACTTTCAGATTTATTCCACGAATTTTCGCCAACAAATTCTTTTTTCAGCAGATTGTAGTGAGAGAGAGATAGAAAGTGTGTGTTCTTGAAATGAATAGGTGAAATGAAGAAATGAAAGACTCCATGTCTTTTATTTCATCACTTTCGGCTAATTACACATTTAGCCCCTTTACTTATCTGATTTCATTAAACACTGATTTCCATCTTAATGTTATCGTTACTAACAGTTAAAAAAATCATCGTACTAAATAATAATAATTCAAAATTCTAAAATTTTTTAATTTCTTAAAATAGCAACCAACTTTTAATTCTCCAAATATATACTTATCATTCATAATCCAACTTGATTTCGTAAATTCAAAATTTAAGCTAATAAACCACAATTACAATAATTTAAATCTGAGGATGTTACACTGTTGTTGTAAGAGAACTCGACTAATGGAAAATGTCTATCCCAACTCTTGCCAAAATCTATTACGCATGCCCTTAACATATCCTCCAAAGTTTGAATTGTTCTCTCGCTTTGACCATCAGTCTGAGGATGGTATGTTGTACTCATGTCTATATGCGTACCCAACGCCTCTTGTAATGATTGCCAGAACCTCGATGTAAACCGACTGTCTCTATAAAAGATAATCGATATGGGAATTCCATGACTTGAGACAAATTCTTTAAGATAGATTCGTGTTAACTTATCCATCTTATCAGTCTCCTTGATTGGAAGAAAATGTGCAGTCTTCATGAGTCAGTACACGATCACCCAGATGGTGTCATAACCACCAGAAGTTTTTGGCAGCTTTGTAACGAAGTCCATTGTTATTCTCTCCCACTTCCATTGTGGTATCTCCGGTTGTACCAATAATCCTGATGGTTTCTGGTGCTCATCCTTAACCTTCAAACATGTTAAGCACTTGCTGACATATGTTGCAATGTCAGCCTTCATATTCGGTCACCAGCACAACTCCTTCAAATCGTGACACATTTTATCTGATCCTGGGTGGATAGCATATCTTGACTTATGCCCTTCATCCATGACCGGCTTCCTTATCCTTCAATTCTTTGGTAGCCAAATTCTTCTCATGAAGTACAGGCATCCATCGGTTTTGATTTCAAAATGTTTATCCATGCCTCTCAAGACTTCATCCAGCAGATTTCCTTCCTTGACTGCTTTCGATTGTGCCTCGAGGATCTGAGAGTTCAGGTTTGACTGTATAGTCATGACCAAAGCTCAGACTCTCAATGGCTTAACCAGTTCCTTTCGACTGAAGGCATCGGCTACAACGTTTGCTTTGCCTGGATGGTAGCGGATTTCGCAGTCAAAATCACTAAGTAGCTCAACCACAGCTTCAAGCACCAGGTCGTGTGTTGTATAGTTTACATCCTGGACTGTAACTTGTCGTGATGCATAAGCGATAACATTATCTTTCTGCATTAACACACAACCCACTCGATTGTGTGAGGCATCGCAGTAGAACACGGAATTCTATGTTCCTTCGGGTAAGGATAGAATAGGTGCACTACACAACCTCTGCTTCAACATTTGAAAAGACGATTCCTGATCTTCACCCTAGATGTACTTTACATCCTTTCGAATCAGCTCTGTTAAGGAACTAGCTATCTTTGAGAAGTTCTTAATAAATCACCTATAATATTCGGCAAGACCTAAGAACTGACGGATTTCTGTGGGAGTTCTACAAGTAGCCCAGTTCTTAATTTCCTCGCCTTTTGATGGGTCTAGTTGTATTCCCAGGCTGTTGATCACATGCCCAAGGAATTTTACTTCTCGCAGCCAAAAATCACACTTGGAGAATTTGGCGTATAGCTGTTCTTTCTCTAGAATCTCCAAAATCAACGTCAGATGCTGCTCAAGCTCCTCCTTGCTTCTAGAATTGATAAGGATGTCATTTATGAATACAATAACGTATTTGTCTAAATAGGGTTTGCATACACGATTCATGAGATCCATGAATACTAATGGTGCATTGAACAAAACCAAATGGCATCACCTGAAATTCGTAATAACCATAACGAGTTCTGAAAGCCGTCTTCGGAATATCTTCCTCCCGTACCTTAACTTAGTGATATCCTGACCGTAGATTAATCTTTGAATAGAAACTAGATCCTTGCAGCTGATCGAATAGGTCGTCGATTCTGGGGAGAGGGTATCGGTTCTTTATAATCAACTTGTTCTGTTCTCGATAGTCTATGCCTATCCTAAAGGATCCGTCCTTTTTATTTACGAACAGGACCGGAGCTCCCTAGGGTGAGGAACTTGGTCGGATGAATCCTTTATCCAATAGCTCTTACAGCTGATTGCATAACTCTTGCATCTCTGAGGGTGCTAAGCGATAGAGTGCTCGTGCCACAGACGCAGCTCCAGGCACCAAGTCGATCTGATATTTTACTTGCCTAGCTGGTGGAAGCCCATGAAAGACTTCAGGAAAGAGTTTTGGGTAATCCCAAACCACCGGAATCTCTTCGAGTCGCTTCTCCTTCGATTATTTGTCCATCATTTGAACTAGAACTGCTTGACATCCCCTTCGAAGACATTTCAGAGTTCTTTTACCAGATATGACATTTAGCTGACGGTTCTTTCTTTTTCATTGAACTGTTAACACTTTATTCTTCTGGAGCAGTATACACGCGACCTTCTTACCACACATGATTTCTGCATGATTGTCTGATAAGCAATCAATACCAATAACTATATCGAAGCTTACGAGTTCAATCGACATCAAGTCTATCTTAAAGGAATGATCTACTAACTTTAAAGTGCACTCTTAAATTACACTATTTGCTTCAGTCAACTTTGCATCAGCTAACTCTATGGTATAAGCATTATCTAATGGGGAAAGAGTGGAATTCAATTGTTCACTAAACATAGCAGATATAAAGCTTCTATCAGCCCCAATATCAAATAACACATAACCATATACATCGTTAAGAAGAAGCGTACCCGTCACCACGTTGGGATCTTGACGAGCATCACCAGCTCCTAACACAAAAGCTCTTCCCTGAGCTCTACTGTTGTTATTTAGCTTTGGGTAGTTTTTCTTAAATTGCCAGACAATTCCACACTCGAAACAGCTCTTTTGCGTACCGCTGTTACTTCCATTGCCATTACTCCTACAATCCTTGGCCAAATGACCAATTCGCTTACGCTTCTCGCATGGGTTAGGATTGGGACCTACGTGATGGTAGGTGCATCTGTTACACAGTGGTTTGTTGCCAGTGTAAACTTTCCTTGGTTCAACCCCGGCAACAAATGCCTTGATGGTTTCGGGATTCTTGGCTTGCGAACCCGAACCTTTTCCCCAAACGGTCCTCCCATTTTCTTTTGTTTTCTCCAGCCTTTGCTTCTATTTGTGTTGGTACACCCTGTGTGACGATAGCAGTTTAGATATGTAATAGATTGTCATATGTAATACATGAGGCTTTATTAATACAAGGCATGTGAGTTTGATTGTGTACGATGTTTACATTTGCATGTTAAGTTCTTGAATGTAAAGACAAGTTATTTATTGTGAAGATAAGTTCTTAAGGCATAAAGCCACGAACTTAAGTCATACCATACGAACATAGCTAGCCTAAGATCGTAGGTTCTTGGGCTTGAACTTATAAGTTTGTGGGCTTGGGCCTGAACGAACATAGGTGATATAATATGAACTTAATCAGTTAATTTTAATAACTTTGGTGAAATACGAATTTCAGAGCTTGTGAAAGTGCACGTACGAGCTAGAAGCGATTTCAGGGAGTTTTAGGAGCAATACAATGTGTGGGGTTGTTGGTTCTATCGGCTAGCGTCGTGTTCGACTCCGTGTTCCGCGCTTGATCGATCCGTGAAGCGTCTAACGAGGATTCCGCACTCGTTGGACGATGTCACGCCTTGATACGATCCGTAGACGTGGTGACCATACAAGTGGTATCAGAGACAATCTTGAATGTTCTTCGTGTTAGTCACGTTTTGTTGAACAATGATAGGGTTTCTCGGCGTTCTTTTGGATAAATCACGTGTATTTTCGAAGTTTTCAGAGTTTTTCGAGCAATCTTATTTGCAAATATTCATCATAGTTCAAATTTTCGGTCGAAATCAATGTTTTTAATCTTAAAAACGTTGATTTAATCTGAAATTTTGAAAAAGTCAAATTTTTGGCCGTTTCACGAACTTGCGGCGCTTGAACTTAGGAGGTGCTTTAGGGTTCCTCGAACTTGTCAGACACGCTCCTTCACGAACTTGTTAGGGCTTCGAATTTGATTGTTCCACAAACTTGTCATGGATTCGAAGTTGTTTGGGTCTCGAACATGTCAGGGGTTCGAATTTAACTGATTAGGGTTTCACGAAGTTGTCAAGTTTCGAACTTGTCAGAACCACAAACTTGTCAGACGAATTTACATGATTCGAACTTGTCAGACGAATTAGGGTTTCTCGAATTTGAGTTCTTCGAACTTAGTTGATCTCGAACTTAACCATTACAACGAATTTAATTTAGAAACCAATTTTGATCTTAAATTTTATACGAACTTAATTATGTCCATAAGATTTATTTCGAATTTATTTTAAAAATTAAATAAGTTAAGTTCGTGAACAAAACGTTTGAAAGAATGTCAAATTTGCATAAGTTCTTGGAAATGGACGATGAAGTAGGTAAATCTAATTCACCACCGAAGCTAATGAAGATAGAAGATTATTACTTGTGGAAAAATAGATTTGCTGAGTTCGCCTGATTCAACGATATTCGTAAGTGGATATGCGTAGATGAAGGTTACGTTTCCCTAACACAAGAGCTCGAAGACAGATTAAAGGTTCTGTCCTATCAACATATGAAGTACGAGGACAAGAAGATTTATGAGGCTTAGAATCGAGCTTTATCGTCGGTTAGGATGACATTACCTTTGGATATTCTACACACCTTTAAACATCACCGAACCTCCAATGAACTATGGGACGCATTGGAGAAAAGGTATGAGGGAAATCCTATGGTTAGAAAAGGGAGAACAGAATTACTGAAACAACAGTTTGCTATTTTCAAAGGGCGAAGAATGAGACCTTGGATGACAAATCAAAAGGTTCTACCATCTTTTGACTGACCTTGATAATCACAGGGTTGAATATCCGGAGTCAGAAAAGATAGAAAAGCTTCTTGATGGTTTACCAGCGAAGTGGGAGATGTACACTACGCTTATAAAACATGATGCGGAAAAGTTGGAAACTCTTACTCTAGAAGAAGTAATTGGAATTCAAAGGGCCTACAATTTTAAGTTACTGAAGAAGGAGAGGGAATTTGATGAAGTACAGGATCCTGAAATGTACTTCTAGAAATCAAAATCATCAACTTCTAGTGAACAGAAGTCGGGGACTACAACGCTCTTTTCTGGAGTAGAGGAAATACCAGTTGAAGTTGAAGAATCTGTTAGTAAGGAATTCTTAGGGTTTTCTAAATCGGAGTATAAACCATATCATTCAGGATCAACCTCTCAAGGTTATACCAAGATGCCTATGAGTGCTAAATCAGCTAAGGAGCATCTAAACCTTCTAGCTTCGTTTGTAGCAGCATACGACAACTGTATTCAAGGAAAAATCAATGATCCAGCTTTGTGAAAGAGGATTACGAACAGGTAGATCCGGACTATTTAGAACAAATGGACCTGCAATGGCAACCGGCCATGGTAACGCAAAGGGTTAAACCGTTTATAAAGAGAACTGGAAGGAAATTGAGTGTGAGTAACAATGTTGGTTTTGACAAGTCAAAGGTGAAGTGTTACAATTGTCAAGGGTTGGGACATTTCGCTAGAGAATGTCAAAGGCCAAAGGTTGAGAACTATCAGAATCAGGGAAGACAGAATTTCGGTAGTTCAGGGAATCAAGCATCAATACCTGGTTTATTAACGAATGTATCTTCTAACAGACAGGTAGACGGTACACATGATTGGAGTACTCGTCCGGAGTCTAATGCTAGAGCCTTTATGGCTGAAGTAACAGAGACGGTAAGCAGAGCTGGAGAAGAAAAGGAGGACACCCAGCAGTCCGATACAATTCCTTTGGTATTGAAAAATCTGAGGAGCAGACCACTCTGGAGTTTGCAGCTCAGATGGCAAACGTGGAATCAGATCGTAATAAGGTATCTCTAAACTTTTCTACGTTTCATGATTTATGTGTATTATGTACTACATTAAATGATAAATTGAATCTAGTACTAGAATCACATACCTCCATGACAGCTCAAAACCATACCTTAGAATCAGAAAATGCTTGTTTGTTAGATATTCAGGAAGATCTTAGGGCCAGAAT
The DNA here is from genome assembly GCA_020465985.1 of Centrapalus pauciflorus. Taxonomy (NCBI): domain Eukaryota; kingdom Viridiplantae; phylum Streptophyta; class Magnoliopsida; order Asterales; family Asteraceae; genus Centrapalus; species Centrapalus pauciflorus. Next base: position 416,946 of record JAANYP010001664.1, read on the forward strand.
GAAAGCAGATGCTCAAGATGTTGTAGCTCTAAAAGACAAACTGAGTGAGCATTGTGTTATGAATGAGTTAATTTATGAGCATATAGAGTCATTGAACAAAGAGATCCCTCTGAAAGATAAAGAATTAGCTGAGGGTAGAGTTAAAGTTGCAGAGGCCAATAGTAGAATTGAAAAGTTTAGGAACTCATCCCTGAACCTAGGAAAAATCTTAGATTCACAAAGAATGCCTAAGAAACCAGTGGGCCTTGGATATCAGGATGTACGTCCACCGTTCAATAATAACTTTTTGCCTCTCCCTAAGGATATGACCAAAGAACCAGTTGAATCAGAGGAAGCAACTATAACTGAGTCTGAGAAGGCATCAACAGCTAAAGTGTCAACAGCAACACCAAAGATTAAGAAAATCGTTAAGTTTGTGAAGTCTACTAGTGACATCAAACTAGAAAAGGCAAAACCTGTGAGTGATAATAAAAAAGAGGTTTTGAACACAGTAGTTGAAACAAAAGAACAGGACATTAGCAAGACTCCTAAGTCAAAGAGTGCCTATAAAAATCCTATTGATAAAATGTCTTTCTTTAGATGTCATGAAAAAGGTCACGTTGCTTCTAGTTGTCCCTATAAGAAAATAGAGTCTACACCGATCGTAAGGAAAACAGACCAACAAGCCTTAAAAGCAGTGCTTAGTATTACAAGTTTAAGTAGTTCTAAAAACTCTGAGAAGAACTCAAATGTAAAATCACGACTAGGTGCTAAGAAAATACCTGTGTCAATCAGATAGAATGAAGGGCTTCGACTAATTCACCGAATAGAGTCCCTAGTCAATCAAGGTCTGGACCGCAACCTGTCTTTAGGAGTACTACACCTAAGAGGAATTATACTCCAGTTAGGTCACATACCCCTAACAGACATCAGACACCAGGAAGAGCCCAGGGTTACACCAATGATATACATTATAACAGAAACTACTCTAGGGCTCCACAGCAAATGACAACTCAAAGGCTAAGAGTGAACATAAATCACTCAGCTCCACAACAGGTTCTTAATCAAAGACACAAGTCACCTGAAAGGAGAGATGGGTATTTGAAAGAGTTCAAGTATGTGGATAAGAATGGTATTACCAAGTCAGTCATGGTTTGGGTTCCTCGTGATAACCAACTCTTTTTCTTTCATGTGCAGGAGTGGACTACAGGTCTTAACAAAAAATCGTTCGTAGATAGTGGTTGCTCTCGTCACATGACTGAGGAAAGAAGTCTACTGACGGACTTCAAGAGTGGGAACAAGGGGTTTGTGTCATTTGCTAGGAATAAAGGAGGAAATATAACTGGAACAGAAGTAGTCACTAATTGGACGATCACTCTTGATCAATTCTACTATGTAGATAAGCTTGATCCAATCTCATTAGTGTCTCTCAGATCTGTGATAAACATCATTCAGTCCTCTTTACTGATAAAGAAGCGTTAGTGCTAAAGCCGAGATTCAAGATACCTGAAGAATGGATTATGATGAAACCTCCAAGGGTGAATGATCTGTACATGATGAACATGTCAGTTGCAGATTCATCGATGGGTTCTATTTGTCTACTATCAAAAGCTTCAGATTCCGAATCTTTGTTGTGGCACAGACGTATGGCACACTTGCACTTTAGGAAGATGAATTTCATCACGAAAAATGGCCTTGTGCAAGGTGTTCCATTGAAGAGTTTTCAGTTTGAAGATAAGTGTATACCATGCAAAAAGGGAAAGCAACATAAGAAATCACACAAATCGACCACTCAGAACTCAATCGCTTCTACCTTCGATTTGCTGCATATGGATCTCTTCGGTCTAATCAACAAAAGGATTATAGGAGGTAGTTGGTACAATTTAGTTATTACTGATGATTACTCACATTTCTATTGGGTTTTCTTTCTAGGTACAAAGGACGAGATAGCAGGCACGCTGATTGGGTTCTTAGACCAAGTCGAGAACTCATACGAGAAAAGGGTAAAACGTATCAAGAGTGATAACGGAATGGATTGTAACAATGCAGTAATTGGTGTATATTGCCAAACTAAAGGCATAGTGCATCAATTTAGTGCACCATATGAGCCACAACATAATGGGTGGCAGAACGTAAGAACAGGACTTTGATTGAAGCAACAAGGACTATGCTCTCGTATTCAAAGCTTGCTACCATGTTTTGGGGGGAGGCAGCGAATACCGCATGTCATGTATTAAACAGAGTCCTTACTGTCAAATCACTGAACTAAAACAATTATGAAGTTCTGAATAAAAGACTATTGAATTTTAACTGGCTTTGAACCGTTTGGGGTGCCATGTGCTTTATTAATAACAAAACATCAACCTAAGTTAGGTGAAAAGGCTGACGGAGGATACTTCCTAAGTTATGTCCTAAATTTACCAACCAAGAGGGTTTTTAATAAAACTAATGGTACAGTTGAAATTGAGTTTGAGATTGATGTAACTAGTTATTCACATGAACCCCAAATTGGTCCAGAATGGTTATTTGATTATGACTCTGTGTTTGAATCATTTAACATTCCTTTTAGTGGTAACGCAGGAACTGTGGAAAACGACTTCTCATCTTTAAATCTTAACGACGAGGGTAGAGTCTTTCCAAATTCGAGCATTCCCACGACATCTGAAAATATACCGACCGAAGATGGGTCCCCAACACAAGATGAACCTTTGTTGCCTATGGATGAGAATCAGACAAACAATTCAGCCTTAGAAGACAGTGATCACGAGGAGAATGTTTCGTTTGAAGTCACACCCCCATTAGGCGAAATAGGATCAAATTTGGAGATAATATATAGGTCGATGCAATCGAAACATCAAGGGTAAATAAGGATCATCCGATAGAATACATCATTGGGAATCCGAATGCTGGTGTGAGAACTAGGAGTAGTGTGAATAGAAACACAGTGCTATTATCAATGATCAATGACTTCGATGCATTTCACACGTGTTTATACTCGTGTTTCATTTCACAAGTAGAGCCAAAGAACGTACAAATGGCTCTGAAGGATAATTCTTGGGTTGAAGCTATGCAAGAGGAACTTTCACAGTTCAGAAAGCTAGAAGTGTGGGAGTTAGTGCCTTTGCCTCGAGGAGAACTTGCTATAAGGACCAAATTGGTCTTTTCAGTGCAAAAGGGATGATCGGTGCATAGTTATGCGTAACAAGGAAAGACTCATGGTCAAAGGGTTCAACCAGGAAGAAGGGATTGATTATAAGAAGTGTTTGATCCAGTAGCGAGGCTTGAGGTTATTCTATTGTTTCTAGCGTTCGCGTCCTTTAAAGGGTTTAAAGTATATCAACTAGACGTCAAGAGTGCCTTCTTGCACGGAAAAGTGAAGGAGTTAATGTATGTCGAGCAACCGCCAGGGTTTACTGATCCTAAATATCCTGACAGAGTATATAGACTGGATAAGGCTCTGTATGGATTAATTCAGGCACCTAGAGCGTGGTACGAGACACTGTCTACTCACCTCTTAAACAATGTGTTCGAAGGAGGGAGAATAGATAGTACACTATTCGTTAAGAGGAAAGTTGAAGATTTCGTACTGGTACAAGTGTATGTGGATGACATCATCTTCGGGCCGTCAAACGAACAAATGTGGAAAGCTTTCGAGAAAGTTATGAAGTCGAAGTTTGAGATGAGTGCGATGGGAGAGCTGAACTTCTTTCTCGGTTTACAAGTTGAACAACGAATGGAAGTGATGTTCATTCAGCAGACGAAGTATGTCTATGATATTTTAGAGCTCTTTGGGATGTAAGGAACAAAGCTTACGACACATTTCAGTACTCCTATACATGTCAATCATAATCTCGGATAGGGTACAGATAGTGATACTAATGTGGATCCGACTTTATATCGGGCCATGATCGGGTCTCTCATGTATTTAACTACTTCAAGACCTGATATAATGTTTTCTAGTTTGTATTTGTTGCATGTTTCAAGCTAACCCAAAGGAGATTCACATGAAAGCTATGAAGCGGATTCTGAGATACCTGAAATCGAAACCGAAGCTGGGTTTTTGGTATCATGCTGATGGAGATCTGGAGTTGGAAGCTTACATGGATTCAGACTATGGAGGGTGTAGCTTGAACAGAAAGTCAACAATGGGTGGTTGCAGTTCCTTGGAGCAAGATTGGTGTCCTGGCAATGCAAGAAAGACTCCGGTAGCTGTATCAACGTGCGAGGCCAAGTATGTAGCTGCTGGTAGTTGTTGTTCACACATTCTGTGGATTAAACAACAATTGCGGGATTACGGTTTGACTTATACTCATACTCCCATTAGGATAGACAATCAGTCCACAATTGCCATAACAAATAATATGGTTAAGCACAGTAAGACTAAGCACATAGACATAAGACGTCACTTTATTCGTGACTGTGCTGAGAAAAACTTGATTAAATTGGTAAAAGTTCCAACAGAAGACAACAATGCGGATCTGTTAACAAAAGCATTTGATAGATCACGCTTTGAGTTGTTAGTCCAACTCCATGGAATGCGTAATCCAGAGTAAAACTGACCTCAGTACATTTTCTTTCTTTTTAAAATAATTTTTAAGTTATTAGTTTATTTATTAGTTTATGTACTTAAAAAAGAAAAACAAAAGAGAAAAGAGAGAAAACCATAAAAATTCCACACTCGTTGGCAGGTGTCGTGTCAAGATAGGATCCATAGTTAGGCGACCTTACAAGTGGTATCAGAGCCATTAGGGTGTTCGTGGTGCTCTTCGTGTTCACAACTAACATCTGTGGTTTCTTGACGTTTTTGGACGGTCAATCACGCTTTTGGATAGATTTCGAGTTTTAAAAGTAAGATATTGGGAAAAGGTTCATATTAGTTCAACACTTTTGGTCGAAATCAAAGTTTTTAATCCTAAAAACTTTGGTTTAATCTGAAAAGTTGAAAAAATTCAAACTTTTAGCCGTTTTTCGAACTTGCGGCGCTCGAACATCAAGGGGGTATTAGGGTTTATTCAAAATTTGATTTTGTCAGAAAATACGCTCCTGTCGAATTTACTTTAGGGTTTGATTCGAATTTGGTCAATTCGAATTTTCTCATTTTCTCATTTTCCTTAAATTCGAATTTAAGTGTTCTATTTTGGCAAAACCTTCGAATTTGTCAAATATTTCGAATTTGGTTGAAGTTCAAACTTAATTTCGAATTTAATTTCAAACAAATTTAAAATTAATTAAATCCGAACTTCCTCAAGTTCGAAAGTGTTAATTTAAATTAATTTCAAAATAAATTAATTAAGTTTTAAATTCAAACTTTTACGAAACAATGACAAGTTTACAAAGGTTTATTGAAATGGACCATGAGGTTGGAAAGGCAAATTCTCCACCTAAGTTGATGAAGATGGAGGATTATTATTGGTGGAAGGATAGGTTTGCCGACTTCGCTCGATTCAATGATATGAGAATGTGGATTTGTATCGACGAGGGATACATTCCACCTACAACCGAAGTTGAGGGACGTCAACGAGTCTTATCATATCAAATGATGAAGGATGATGATAAGAAGTTATATGAGGCTGAGAACCGAGCATTCTCGATTATTAGAATGACTTTACCTTAGGAAATTCTACACACATTTCGCAATCAACGAACAGCAAAAGAGTTGTGGGATGCACTGGAGAAAAGGTGTGAACGAAATCCTAGGGTTAGAAAAGGTAGAATGGAAATGCTCAAGCAGCAGTTCGCTATATTCAAAGCTTTGAAAAACGAAAAGCTGGATGAGACCATTACCAGATTCTATCATTTGTTGACTGAGTTAGACAACCACGATGTCAAGTATCGTGAGTTAGAGAAGATTGAAAAAATTCTAGAAGGTTTACCAGCCAAATGGGAGATGTATGTGGCGCTGATAAAGCATGATGAAGAGAAGTTTGTGACTCTAACTCTAGAAAAAGTCATAGGAACGCTGAGGGCCTATAACTTTGAATTGCTGAAGAAGGAACGGGAGTATGACCAAGTACAGGATCCGGATATGTATTTTGGGAAGTCCAAACCTTCAGTGGCAAGTTAATTAAAGATGGCTACAACATTCTATACGGGTGAAACAACTACTCCAGTTGAAGTAGATGACTCAGGGAGCCGGGCTTTCTTAGGGTACTCCAGACCGGAAGAAAAACCAACTCAGTCTGCATCTATGTCTCAAGGATACTCAAGGATGCCGATGAGCGCAAAATCAGCTGAAGATCACTTAAATCTTTTGGCTTCATTTGTGGCCGCCTATGACAATTGCGTTCAAGGGAAAATCAACGATCCTGCTATATAGGATGAAGACTATGATCAGGTAGATCCTGATGATTTAGAAGAGATGGATCTATAATGGCAACTAGCCATGGTGACTCAGCGAGTCAAGAGATTCATCAAGAGGACGGGCAGAAATCTAAATGTCAGCAACAATAAGATTGGATTTGACAAATCCAAAGTTAAGTGCTACAACTGCCAAGGGTTAGGACATTTTGCTAGAGAATGCCAAAGACCTAATGTTGAGAACTACCAGAACCAATTCCAGAATCAATCTCAGGGGAGATATCAGTCGGGTAGTTCGAGTAATCAAGCAAACATAGCTGGTCTTTTAACCAATGTCACATCTGACAGACAGCTTGATGGAACATATGACTGGAGTACACATCCAGAGTCTAACGCTAGAGCCTTCATGGCTGAAGTGACAGAGACTGGAAGTGTCGGAGCTGAGGAAGAGGCTGAGGACAGCAATCAGAATGATAACAGTTCTGTGCTAGTAGATTAGTCAAACAGTCAGACAATTCTAGAGTTTGCTGCACAAATGGAAAACGTGGAATCAGCTCATGCAAAGGTAATTCTGAACTACTCTACATTCCGCGACTTATGTGCATTCTGTGCTACTACTAATAATATATTAAACTTAGTACTAGAAACACATACTAATCTAACTGCTCGAAATGAATCCTTAAAATCGGACAATGCTAGCCTCGAAATTTTGAATATGCATGCGACTCCATGGATGCGGAAGCTTGAAAGTAAATACGTCCGAAGACACACTTGCCTTAGTTTCCTGAAAATACACGCTAAAATACGTCAACAAAAATTGTTGGTGAGCTCATAGGTTTACACGTAAATATGACTTATATGGACAACAACAGTAGAATTTGAATTTATAAAATCATAAATTCCATATTATGTATAACATATAAACCATCATGCAACCGAAGCTTAATTAAAATGAGTTTTCCCTGTGCAGTATTCCCAAACGTAATACCGTGTGTTAAATATATATGCACTCGCTGTTAGCCGACCCGAACTAACCCGAATAGGGGACATGACTCCCGATAGATCTATCCACAATATATTTGCACTTAAAAATAAATGCAATTAACGGTTCATGATATAGGGGCTATGAGGACTCACCGTGCTTGCGATGGCAAAAACGAGCGTAAAGTGCTATTTAGCGTAAGTGGATGGATGATGCACCGAGTGAGTTTAATCGAGCCCTAAATGATAATAGGGACTTAATATCTCTAATATATGATAATATATACATTTATAGATTTTTATGACTTAAATCACCCAACATTACAAGTTTATAAATAAAACCCACTTAAAACGTCAAGTTTATATATATATATATATATATATATATATATATATATATCATGTTCAAGCTTTTTCGGAGGTTTTTCAGCCTAGTTTGAGGCTGTTTTTGACCAAGCTCCAAAACGTTTTAGGCTTTGGTTTTCTAGGACATTAAACTACCATATACAAAGGTTTTTTAGAATCAAGAACAACCATTTTTCGAGATGTTTAGGTTAGGAAAAAGCTTGTTGAAAACCCAATGTTGGCCATTTTTGAGCTGTCAAACTTTCAGTTTCCCAAATAATTTCTGGAGGTCTTAAACTCCAAAATAAATTATGAAAACATCCAGATCTATAGTTAAGACATATATCTAACTTTTGTGATAAGAATCAACTCATTTCGTTAAGTTATGAATTAGTTATGAATTTTCAAAGTCGATATAAATTTTCTGCCGAAAATCCGTAGTTTATAGACTTGAAATAACTTATGATTCTTGTTGTTTATTGAAAGACTACTTGTATAAAATCTATAAAACACATATATATTACATGATTTCATAATATTTACACTTATATGATGTGTTTATCTATTTATAAACACATTTGAAAAAAAAACTTAAAAACAAAAACTAAAAATTTATAGACTTGAGTTTTTATGAAACTTGTTGTTGTTGGTGATTATATATATTATGCAAGACTTATATAAACATATATATAAGATGAAATAAGCTAGTATGTACTTACTTTGAAGTGTTAGGAGTATTAAATTGAGAAGAAGTTGAAACTCTTGCAAGATTTGGACCAAGAACACTTGAATTTCACCAAGAACACATGAATTTTACCAAGAACACTTGAATGAAAATGTTTGTAATGTGTGTGTGTGTGGATCCGATTTTTAGAGAGAAGAAAGAAGAGTTTTGGTGTGAAAAATAATGAAGAGCAGGCTCTCTATTTATATAGCAATAAAAGGTGGTGAAATGATGATAGATGTGAAGGTTGAGTGAAAATCTTTCAAAGTATGGAGAAGGAAATGGAGATGTTTGATGTAGATGGTGCATGGGTTGTGGATTAAAAAATTGTAATCAAATCTATACACATACTAGCCATCAAGGCCGGCCATGTGATGAAATTCTTGTGTATTTTCATTTTTTTTATAAATGTATTTCAATGTGTATTCTTGTATTTCCATTTTTATGTAATTTCATAAATACTTTTGGATGTATTGTTTTAATAAATTGTTTTAGTCTTGCATAATTGATGTTAAGTAATTGTATTAGTGTATGATTAGTGTCACTAATCATATTATTATGTACTTAGTTGAATTAATCCCTCATATCGTAAATCGATCGGATTAATTGATTTCCCGATTCATCGCACCGATGAATTTGCTTCTAATTGAGTTGAATTTTCTAATAAACATTGTTAATCACCTTGATTAATTTCTAATGACCACTGATTAGGTTATCATTGGCTATTAAATACAGATTAGGTCGTAGATGCTAACCTGGTTTAATGCCGGATAAACATTGTTAATCACCTTGATTAATTTCTTAGAGTTCCATCTGACTTTTATTATCGGGATCCGGTTGTGCTTTAGTTTCTTTACTTCTCGGTCCATTATTTCCACGGGTTGTTCAATGAAGTTCAACTTATCATCTAGTTCTAGCTCGTCCATGGGTATAACGAGTGTTTCATCAGCCAGGCACTTCTTAAGATTGGACAGGTGGAAGGTATTATGAATGTTACTAAGCTCTGGGGGCAGATCGAGTCGGTAAGCTACCGGGCCAATTCTTTTTGTGATCTTGATTGGTTCGATATAACGAGGATTGAGTTTTCCACGTTTCCCAAAACGGATTACGCCCTTCCAAGGCGAGACTTTCAACATTAATTGATCTCCCTCTTGGAATTCCAAATGCTTCCGTCAAACATTGGCATTGCTTTTCTGTCGATCCCGCGTGATCTTTAATCGGTTTCGAATCTGGGCTACCTTTTCTGTAGTCTCTTGGATGATCTCAGTTCCAGCAATCTGACTACCTCCTACTCCAGCCCAACAAAGTGGTGATCGACACTTTCGCCCATAGAGTTCCTCGAATGGAGCGTTCTTAATACTCGAGTGATAGCTGTTGTTATAGGAAAACTCGACTAATGGCAGGTGCCTGTCCCAACTTTTGCCAAAATCGATAACACATGCCCTTAGCATGTCTTTCAAAGTTTGAATCATCCTTTCACTTTGACCATCCGTCTGTGGGTGGTAGGTTGTGCTCATATCTAGGCGTATACCCAATGCCTCTTTCAATATAATTGATACTGGCACTCCATGCCTTGAGACGACTTCTTTAAGATAGATTCGTGTTAACTTATTCATCTTGTCAGTCTACTTGATTGGCAGGAAGTGTGCGGTCTTGGTAATTTGATCCACAATCACCCAAATGGTGTCATAACGTCCAGAAGCCTTTGGCAACATGGAGATGAAGTCCATGGTGATGTTCTCCCACTTCCACTTGGGTATTCTGGTTGAACTAACAATCCTGATGGTTTTTAGTGCTCAGCGTTAACTTTCAAACACGTTAAGCACTTGCTGACATATGTAGCAATGTCAGCTTTCATGTTTGGCCACCAGTACATTCCCTTCAAGTCGTGGTACATCTTATCTGACCCTGGATGAATAGCATATCTTGTTTTATGCCCTTCATCCATGACCAGCTTCTTTACTCCTCCAAATTTTGGTAGCCAAATTCTGTCCATGAAGTATCGACATCCATCTGGCTTGATTTCAAACTGCTTATCCATTCCTCTCAAGGCTTCATCTAGTAGATTATCCTCCTTGAGTGCTTCTTCTTGTGCCTCGCCGACTTGAGAGGTTAGGTTTGACTGTATAGTCATGGCCAAAGCTTGGACTCTCAATGGTTTAACCCGTTCCTTTCGGCTCAGGGCATCAGCTACAACATTCGCCTTCCCCGGATGATAACGAATCTCACAGTCGTAATCACTAAGCAGCTCAACCCAATGACGTTGCCTCATATTTAACTCTTTCTGATTCAGAATATGCTGAAGGCTTTTATGGTCTGTGAACACCGTGCACTTAGTTCCGTACAGGTAGTGCCTCCATATTTTAAGTGCAAACACCACTGCCCCGAGCTCCAAGTCATGAGTCGTATAGTTCACTTCGTGGATTTTGAGTTGCCGTGATGCGTAAGCAATGCCTTTATCCCTTTGCATGAGCACACAACCTAATCCATTGTGTGAGGCATCACAGTAGACCATAAAATTTTCTGTCCCTTCAGGCAAGGACAGAATTGGTGCACTACACAATCTTTGCTTTAACTGTTGAAATGCCTTTTCCTGCTCTTCACCCCAGATATATTTTATGTCTTTCCGAGTCAGCCCTGTTAGGGAACCTGCTATCTTTGAGAAGTTTTCAATAAATCGCCTATAATAACCTGCAAGTCCTAGAAATTGGCGGATTTCCATGGGAGTTCTAGGAGTTGCCCAGTTCTTTATGGCCTCTATTTTTGATGGATCAACTTGGATTCCCTGGCTGTTGATCACATGTCCAAGGAATTTAACTTCTCGCAACCAAAATTCACATTTTGAAAATTTGGCGTATAACTGTTCCTTCTCTATCAACTCCAAGATCAGCTTGAGATGTTGATCGTGCTCCTCCTTATTTCTGGAATAGACGAGGATATCGTCTATCAACACTATTACAAATTTGTCCAAATACGGTTTACACACTCGATTCATGAGGTCCATGAATACGGCTGGTGCGTTGGTCAAACCGAATGGCATCACCTGATATTCGTAATGTCCATAACGAGTTCTGAATGCTGTCTTGGGAATGTCTTCTTCTCGAACCTTTACTTGATGATAACCAGATCGCAGATTAATCTTAGAGTAGAAGCTAGATCCCTATAGTTGGTCAGATAGGTCGTCAATTCTGTGAAGGGGGTAGCGGTTCTTTACCGTTAAATTGTTTAGCTCTCGGTAGTCTATGCACATTCTGAAGGATCCGTCATTCTTTTTCACAAATAAGACCGGAGCTCCCCAAGGTGAGGAACTTGGTCGTACGAATCCTTTATCCATCAACTCTTGTAATTGATTGGATAGCTCTTGCATTTCAGAAGGAGCGAGTCTGTATGGGGCTCTTGCGACTGGTGCAGCTCCCGGCACCAAGTCGATTTGGAACTCCACTTGCCTAGCTGGCGGAAGTCCAGGCAAATCTTCCGGGAAGACCTTCGGATATTCACAAACTACTAGAATATCCTCAAGTCGTTTCTCTTCCGACTCTTTTTCTACAATCTGTACTAATACTGCATGGCAACCTTTCCTAAGGCATTTTAATGTCCTTAGGCCAGATATGACATTCAGCTGACGGTTTTTTCTTTCCCCTTGGACTGTTAGGACCTTCTTCTTGTGGAGTGGTATCCGTATCACTTTCTTACCGCACAAAATCTCGGCATGATTGTATGACAACCAATCCATACTAACTACCACATCAAAACTTCCAAGTTCTATAGGCATCAAGTCTATCTTAAAAGGATGATCTGCCAGCTTCAGTGTGCATTCCTTAATAATACTACTTGCCTCTATTATTTTGCCGTCAGCCAGCTCTATAGTGTAAGAGTTGTCTAAGGGAAAAGGAGTGGCATTCAATTGCTTACTAAACTTATCAGATATAATGCTCCTATCAGCCCAAGTATCAAAGAGTACGTAAGCGTAAATGTAATTTAGAAGAAACGTACCTGATACCACATGGGGATCCTGACGAGCGTCACCTGCTCCTAATTCATAGAAGCCTCTCTGATTGCCGCCATTGTTACCCGGGGTACCAAATTTACAGTCCTTGGCCAAATGACCAAGACGTTTGCATTTTCCACAAGGGGTTGGGCAGGGACCCTTGTTGTGATGATAGGTGCATTGGGTGCAGAAAGGCTTTCTACCTGTGTAGCCCTTCCTCGTCTCAACTCCCTCTACATAAGACTTGATGGTTTCGGACTTCTTGGATTGTGAGCCTGTATTCTTTCTAAACTTGTCCTCCCTTTTCCTCTTGTTTTCCACGGCCTTGGCTTCGATTCTCCGGGACACTTGATCCATAAGGTTATTGGCCGTTCTGATGGCGTCCTGAATGGTGGTTGGGTTGGAGGCAGTGTCATTGCCTTGAATTTGAGGAGCGGAGTCCCCAAATGTAACGCTCAATTTTCTTATATTCAGGGGTTACCATCTGTGGACACAAAATGCTTAGTTCGTGGAATATGTTGGTGTACCCAGCTACATCCATTCCTTTCATAGCCAGTTCCAAAACTCTGACTTCATCTTCTGTAGTTCATTTCATGGGCAATACTCGTCGGTCATCATTTGTTTTAACTCGGTCCAGGCGAGTTGGTAAGCTGCATCAATCCCCATAGACTAGGTATACGAGTTCCACCATGTCTAGGCGCTATCTTGCAGAGTATGGGTGGTGAATTTCACCTTGTCTCCTTCAATACATCCGCTAACACGAAAGAAAGACTCCAATTTTTCGAACCATCGTACCAATCCGACGGCTTCTTCAGTTCCGTTAAAGTATCGGGGCTTGCAACTCAAAAACCCCCTTAATTCCAGAACCCTTTGGGTGGGTTTCAGTACCTCCCGTGGTACGGCTAGCACCACCATCTCCATTAGCAGAACTGTTTCGGTTAGTCTCATAAGTGGCTATAGCGGCGGCCACTCTTTGTGCGACTAATTCCTCGATTTCTGCAGCGTTCATGGCTCTTCTTGGCGGCATTATCTTAAAGTTTAAAGAAAAGAGCATAGTGTAAGAAGTTGAATCTTAAAAATTAAAATTTTTTTCTTAAGGCACAACACAATAATCATCAAACACAATTTCATAAATAACTTGCAATATTCATTAATCATTCATAACTTTCTTACAATGGGGCGGGTTATTACTCGAAAATTTTTGTCCTACACTATTACATAATATTTTTCCTAATATTACAAAGATAGATAAAGGGTACTAAGTATGGGAGTGATCAGCGGTCTCTCCCTTCTCCAACGTGTTGAGGCGCTGAGTCGGCTCCTCGTTCCGAGCCTCGCTTTCGGCTAGTCACTGCCAAAGCTCTTCCAGGCCATCCTGTTGGATCGTGAGGGCGTGCTGGTTAACCCAGTACAGGTTGGAGTTCTGAATCTCCTCCCGCTCCAAACGGGCAGTCAATTTTCCAATATCCTGGTTAAGTAACCGGAACTGGAGATCGTGCCTTGTAGACCGTGCTACCAAGAGTGGTATGGTCTGTTTGGCGGGTTCTTGGGTGAGTGATGGGGTAGGTGCGGAGGATGGTCCTCCGATCTCAAAGTGCTCCATTCTTGGAGGGTCTCAAGCATCCAGCCCCACCGTCGTGCATTCGCCGACGCTGTTGCGGCGGGTTTGGATGTGGTGCCGGTACCGGGATAGTCTCCCGTCTCGGCATAAATACCCATTTACGGGCCGTAAACTTCATCAGTGGCTCGTTGGGGTGAGGGCGGTAGGTGCGGTGTGATGGTGCAGATGGATGATAGGGGATGTAGGAGGGGATCACCGGTGATGGTGGGTCCTCTTTGGATGGCTCTCCCCACCCGCTGGAGGATCCGTCAACCTCCATCGGTTCTGCTTCTTCCTCCGGTCCCGTAGCTTTGGAGGGGTCTTCTTCCTCCGTTCCTTCATCTTCAGAGGGGTCCTCTTCCTCTGATGGGTCTTCCTCGACAAACACCCCCGGATTATACCTGCTAGTGGGGGTATGCTCTGAATCTGAATCTGATTATACGATCACCACACGGCTTGACATGATGCTGTCATCAAGTCCCATATTAAGTTAATTATAAAAATGTCTTTGAAAATAAGTAAAAATCTAAAATGTAGTTATAGTCTAGGATACTAATGCAACCTAGTTCACTATAACTATGGCTCTGATACCAATCTGTCACACCACGTTACCCCGGTTGGCAACGAAGCGCGACGTCGCGGAAGCATAACCATAATCATAATGAACGACCACTATATGGACGTTTTTACAATACAACGTTAAAACTTTAAAATATAGCAATGTTTTACATAGTCTGATATGAGAAAAGAAGTTCGCACAATACAGAGATTTAATTACATAATTAAAATATCCAAAATAATGAAGCTAAATCTCCGTTAATTTTGAATATGCATGCGACTCCATGGATGCGGAAGCTTGAAAGTAAATACGTCCGAAGACACACTTGCCTCAATTTTCTGAAAATACACGCTAAAATACGTCAACAAAAATTGTTGGTGTGCTCATAGGTTTACACATAAATCTGACTTGTATGGACAACAACAGTAGAGTTTGAATTTAAAAAATCATAAATTCCATGTTATCTATTACATATAAACCATCATGCAACCGAAGCTTAATTAAAATAAGTTTGCCCTGTGTAGTATTCCCATACGTAATACCGTGTGTTAAATATATATGCACTCGCTGTTAGCTGACCCGAACTAACCCGAATACGGGACATGACTCCCGATAGATCTATCCACAATATATTTGCGCTTACAAATAAATGCAATTAACGGTTCATGATATAAGGGCTGATGGAACCACATGTGTAATGCATAATAGAAATGAAGTTGTTTTCGTGTCCATATAAAAACGAAGTATTATTTCAACCCCAAAACATAACATTGTGAATATAGGGGCTATGAGGACTCATCGTGCTTGCGATGACAAAAACGAGCGTATGCTATTTACCGTTAGTGGATGGATGATGCACCGAGTGAGTTTAATCGAGCCCTAAATGATTATAAGGACTTAATATCTCTAATATATGATAATATATATATTTATGGATTTTTATGTCTTAAATCACCCAACATTACAAGTTTATAAATAAAATCCACTTAAAACGTCAAGTTTATATATATACATATATATATATATATATATATATATATATATATATATATATATATATATATATATATATATATATATATATATATATATATATATAATTTTCCAGTTTTTTCGGAGGTTTTTCGGCCTACTTTGAGACTGTTTTTGACCAAGCTCCAAAACGTTTTAGGCTTTGGTTTTCTAGGAAATTAAACTACTATATACAAATGATTTTTAGAATCAACAACAGCCATTTTTCGAGATGTTTAGGTTAGGGAAAAAGCTTGTTGAAAACCGTATGTTGGCTATTTTTGAGCTATCAAACTTTTGGTTTCCCAAATAATTTCTGGAGGTCTTAAACTCCAAAATAAATTATGAAAACTTCCAGATCTACAGTTAAGACATAGATGTAACTTTTGAGACAAGAATCAACTCATTTCGTTAAGTTATGAATTAGTTATGATTTTTCAAAGTCGATATAAATTTTCTGTCAAAAATCCGTAGTTTATAAACTTGAAATAACTTATGATTCTTGTTGTTTATTCAAAGACTACTTGTATAAAGGTTATAAAACACATATATATTACTCGATTTCATAATATTTACACTTATATGATGTGTTTATATATTTATAAACACATTTGAAGAAACAACTTGAAAACAAAAACTAGAAATTTATAAACTTGAGTTTTTATGAAACATGTTGTTGTTGGTGATTATATATATTATCCAAGACATATATATACATAAATATAAGATGCAATAAGCTAGTATTTACTTACTTTGAAGTGTTAGGAGTATGAAATTGAGAATAAGTTGGAACTCTTTCAAGATTTGGACCAATAACACTTGAATTTCACCAAGAACACTTGAATTTTACCAAGAACACTTGAATGAAAATGTTTGTAATGTGTGTGTGTGTGGATCCGGTTTGTAGAGATAAGAAAGAAGAGTTTTGGTGTGAAAAATAATGGAGAGGAGGCTCTCTATTTATAGAGCAATAAAAGGTGGTGAAATGATGATAGATGTGAAGGTTGAGTGAAAATCTTTCAAAGTATGGAGAATGAAATGGAGGTGTTTGATGTAGATGGTGCATGGGTTGTGGATTAAAAAATTGAAATCAAATCTACACACGTACTAGCCATCAAGGCCGGCCATGTGATGAAATTCTTGTGTATTTTCATTTTCTTTATAAATGTATTCTTGTATTTCCCTTTTTATGTAATTTCATAAATACTTTTAGATGTATTGTTTTAATGAATTGTTTTAGTCTTGCATAATTAATGTTAAGTAATTGTATTAGTATATGATTAGTGTCACTAATCTTAATTTAATTATGTACTTAGTTGAATTAATCCCTCATATCGTAAATCGATCGGATTAATTGATTTCCCGATTCATCGCACCGATGAATTTGATTCTAATTGAGTTGAATTTTCTAATAAACATTGTTAATCACCTTGATTAATTTCTAATGACCACTGATTAGGTTATAATTGGCTATTAAATACAGATTAGGTCGTAGATGCTAATCTGGTTTAATGCAAAATGTTACAGCATGGCAGCTGTCTCGTCCTTCGTACCTAAAAAGAAAACCCATGAAAATCGTGAGTAATCATCAGTGATAACTAAACAATACCAACTACCACCTATACTCCTTTTGTTGATTGGTCCGAACAGGTCCATATGCAACAAACCGAAAGTGGCAGGTATAGAGTTCTTAGTCTTGGACTTGTGTGACTTCTTGTGTTGTTTGCCTTTCTTGCACGGTACACACTTGTCTTCAAACTGAAAACTCTTCATTGGAACACCTTGAACCAGTCCATGTTTAGTGATATCGTTCATTTTTCTCAGGTGCAAGTGTGCAATGCGTCTATGCCATAAATGGATTCGATCTCTGAAGCTTTTGATAGAATACATATTGGTCCCATCGAAGATTCCGGTTTGTTCATGTCTAGCATGTACAAGTCATTCTTCCTTGGGGCCCTCATCAATATCCACTCTTCAGGTACTTTAAATCCTGGTTTTAGCACTAACGCCTCAATATCAGTGAAGATTACTGAGTTCTTCTTATCACAGATTTGAGATACACTAATGAGATTGTGATCAAGTTTATCAACGTGGTAAACTTGATCCAGTTTGATAGACCAATTAGTGACCACTCCAGTACCGGTGATTTTCCTCCTTTATTACCAGCGAATGAAACAAATCCCCTGTTCCCTCCCTTGATGTTTGTGAGTAGACTTCATTCCCCAGTCATGTGCCTAGAGCAACCACTGTCAACGAACCACTTGTTGTTTAGACCTGTAGTTATCTCCTACACATGAAAAAAAAGAGGTTAAATTATCATGGGGAACCCAAGCCATGACTGACTTGGTAATACCATTCTCATCCACATACTTGAACTCGTTCAAATACCCATCTTTCCTTTCAGGTGACTTGGGTTTTTGATTGAGAGCCTGTTGTGGTGTATAGTGATTTAAGTTCACTCTCGGCCTTTGTGTAGGCATTTGTTGTGGAGCCCTTGAATAATTTCGATTATACGGAATTTCCGAGTGATACCCCGGGGCTCTACCTGGTGTCTGATGTCTTACAGGAGTGTGTGACTTAACCAGAGTGTAAGCTCTTCTAGGTGTAGTACTCCTACAAGTTTGTTGTGGTCCTGACCTAGATTGTTTAGGGACTCTATCATCATAAGGGATCGAGAAGAGGGTTCCACTGAAACCAATGCGACAAGATGTCCTAGGTGACCTTATGTGGTGGTATGTGGACATCAAGACTGGAGAAGTTGTAATGGAAAATAAGGAAGAAAAGGTAATTCTGAGAGTATACGATCCTTTGCACCTTGTTAACCTATCTAAGGATGATCTGCATAAACTTCATAGTCAGGGAATTTCTTTTGATGAGAATTTGAGATCTGAAGGTAGGAAATATCAGAAGTTGTCAAAGTTTGTGTTGAGCGGGGACTCCATTTAGGTAGTAACTTAAATAAGCCTAGTTCTGTATATTAACGAATATTTAACTAGAAGCTATCGTCAAGGGGGAGTCTGTTGGTACACCCTGTGTGACGATAGCAGTCTAGATATGTAATAGATATTCATATGTAATAGATGAGGCTTTATTAGTATAAGTCATGTGTGTTTGATTGTGTATGATGTTTACATTTGCATGTTAAGTTCTTGAATGTAAAGATAAGTTCTTGATTGTGAAGATAAGTTCTTAAGGCATAAAGCCACAAACTTAAGTCACACCATACAAACTTAGCTAGCCTAAGTTCGTAGGTTCTTGGGCTTGAAGTGATAAGTTCGTGGGCTTGGGCCTGAACGAACTTAGCTGATATAATATGAACTTAATCAGTTAATTTCAATAACTTTGGTGAAATACGATTTTCAGAGCTTGTGAAAGTGCACGTATGAGCTAGAAGCGATTTCAGAGAGTTTTAGGAGCAATACACCGTGAGATCGGCTAGCATCGTGTTCCGCTCCGGTGTTCCGCGCGTGATCGATCTATTAATCGTCTAACAAGGATTCCGCACTCGTTGGACGACATTACGCCTTGATCCGATCCGTAGATGTGGTGACCTTACAATTTATCTTGCCACTTGGTCCATTAAATTGTTTGACAACTGAAAGGCGCCTTGAATCGTAGTTGGGTTGGAGGCGGTGACATTTCCTTGAATTTGAGGAACGAGTCCCCAAATATAGCGTTCGATACGCTTGTATTCAGGAGTTACCACTTGTGGGCACAGTAGACTTAACTCGTGAAAATGGTTTGTGTATCCAGCGACATCCGTTCCCGTCATCGTAAGATTCCAGAACTCAGATTCCATATTCTATAGTTCGTTTCTAGGGAAGTATTTATTTGTCATCATCTGCTTCAATTCTGTCCAGGCGAGTTAGGAAGCCGTATCAATCCCAACTGACTGGACCTATGAGTTCCACCATGTTAGTGCGTTATCTTGTAGAGTGTGAGTGGCGAACTTGACCTTCACGTCTTTAGTACAACCACAGACCCGGAAGACAGACTCGAGCTTCTCAAACCAACGAACCAGCCCGACTGCACCTTCCGTTCCACTAAAGTATCGGGGCTTGCTACTCAGAAATCCCTTTATGTTACACTCCCTTTGGTTTGTGTCTGTTCCTCCTACAGTGCCGCTTGCGCCTCCATCCCCGTTAGCAGCACTATTTCTATTCGTTTCATATGTGGCTATAGCAGCAGCCACTCGTTGAGAAACGATTTGCTCAATTGCAGCGGTGCTCATTTCTCTACTTGGCGGAATTATCTTGAATAAATTAATATAAATGGTATAAGGGAGCGAATCTATTGACTACGAATTTAAAAGAGAACACATAATTGTAGCATATTGTTGCACATAAATTTTGCAAGTACATAACATCAATTTCATTGATACTTGATTTAAATTTTGTTACATAGGGGTCGGGTTTTACCCGAAAATTTTCAAGTACTTTTGTAAGGTCACCACGTCTGCGGATCGAATCAAGGCACGACATCGTCCAACGAGTGCAGAATCCTCGTTAGATGCTTAACAGATCGATCACGCGCGAAACACGAAGCCTAACAATATGCCAGCTAATATGACACCGACCCTACACGTTCTATCGCTCCAAGACTCTCTGAAAATGCTCTCTAGTTTGTCTGCTAGCTCGCCAAACTCCGAAAACGTATATTCTCAAAAAACCTTGTTCCTCAGCTCTCAGAATCGTCTGCAGTCGGATTCTCTGAGCTTCGGATGCTCTATTTGCTCTCATGTTCGACAGAACT
>JAANYP010001665.1:11943-107462 GCA_020465985.1 Centrapalus pauciflorus
CGGGGCAGTCGTCACGAGTCTAGGTCCCACATCATGCAACACGATATCAATCATAACTAAGATAGAGAATTATATTGCGGAATTTCAAATTACATTACAAAATATTAGGATAAGTTTAATTCAGTTTTAGTTCAGAATTACAGTTTTCAAATTAAACTTATAAAGGATACCAGACTAATCTAATTCATGTCATCATACAATCAAATCAATCTACCCAGACCACCACAATTTTCATCTGCCAATCAGTACCGAAAGGTTTGTTGAGTAGTGGTCTATGAAAACTTCAACTTGATTCTTGTAAGACCTATGAACTAGGTCCGGCAGGTGACTTTCCTTTATCTTTTCCTGTAAAAAGTGTAAACAACATCTGTAAGCAAAGCTTAGTGAGAATATAGATTTTCAGATTACATGCATTATCAAGCGGATCATGGGTCTAGCGTGATATATCTTGACTGCCGCTACAGCCACTCATGATTGAGACATGGTAGTCAAAGAGTCGGATGATGTTCAAGCCACGCTCACGCTTAAATTGTGGAAATCATACTGGGCTAGCTACCAGTAAATCAACATGGTGGAACATCGGAGTAACATACCAAGTTCAATAGAACTGGTGAAATAGCATGGTCTAGAACAATAGACCGTCAATGCTAATCATCTTAAGCTGAATCGATATGTCAAAGGATGCGTGCAATAGTGAAAGTATAGTAATCAAGGTCATGATAGCAATAATCTCATAGCAATATCTGAAATAAACTGTAAATTCAATGTCATATGAAATGATAAATCAAATAGCTATCATGATCCATAGGGCATCACCGAACCATGGTGTTCACAGGTCACAATCCAGCTGATCATAAATGAATGTCAAATTAATCTATCATCAACATGTCTCAACCGAAAATCTCGCATGTAAAGCTGAATATCTATAACTCACTGATACTGTGGTCTTTATCAAGCAGATATAAAATCCACCACCTGAGTTATCTCAGGATTTATCTTTAAATCTTTGTCAATCTGATCTCTGTCAATTCTTTTCAATTCTGTGACCCGCTTTCAATATCTTTAAATCTTTAGATCTTTGTTCAGAATTTAACTGAACCTGTCCAGAATTATATCATATCGTATCATTAGCTTTTAGCTTTAAAATCTTTATTTTATCTGATTCTGGTAACTGATAACTCATCAATCGTTTCGTTCATTTTCTTTGTTTCTTTGAATTCTCAAAAGATATATATATAAATATATATATATATATATATATATATATATATATATATATATATATATATATATATATATATATATATATATAGGGAGGTTCAATGGAAAACCACAATGCACCTGAAAACTTGTGAAAACCGCTCTGCACCACTACAAATGCATCAAATTCCACGCGTGATGCATCAAAATCCCGCGTGATGCATCAAATTTCTCGCGTGATGCATCAAAATCCCGCATGATGCATCACTTTATTTACGATCATGCCACCGCATTTTTCATGAAATGCATCAAATCGGACGGTTTGCGTAGGTTTCCACAGTTTTCTGGTGCATAGTGGTTTTCCATTGAACCCACCCCTATATATATATATATATATATATATATATATATATATATATATATATATATATATATATATATATATCAATCATTCATGTTGCTTTATTCATTAATCTTTAAATTATAAAAACTGGATCATCCGGATTCTGGCAACCGAATTAGGATCAGCCCGGATTCGGACCATCCGGATTGAATATCCGGATTCGGTCCATCCGAAGTGGAATCCAAAATGGCACCATCCGAAATAGATCATCCAGATTCGGACCGAGCCAAGCCATCTGAATTGGGACAAATCCGAATTCAAGTAGGGTCCGAAATTAGCATAACATCCGAATTTGCATCATCCGAAACATAGGATCCGAAATGGGGCATCTCATCCGAATTCGGGCTCAACCAAATTCGGATTCCACATCTTCATATTTTCCAGAAAATTGTTCTTGGTGTTCTTAGCTTTTATGCATACGGATTTTTATTTAAAATTCAGTAAATCTATTTTCTTTAACATGCAACTTAAGAATATGTTATATTATCATATTTAAGATGTTTTTATACAATTTTTCCTTTCATCAACACTATAAATTGATCAAGATTGTCCAAAATATGCGTTTTTTTATCAAGAACACATAGTTTATAAAAATTTCCGATTTCTCCTAGATTTGGACGATCCAAACAGAAATCTTTGTTTTTATCACATTTATATACTTAAATTCATGATTCCCATCAATTTAATCTAACATGAAACACATAAATTTCATGTTTTAAATCTTAAATTTCGGTTTTTAACAAAACCGAACCAAAATCATAAAAGTTTCGAATTTAATCAAATATTACCTCAAAAATCTTGTAAATTCTTGTTGATTGATGTTCCTTGTAACTCCTTCTTGGATTTAAATCTTCAATTAATTGCAATTTGTGAAATTTCTTGGTGATTGTTGGAGGAACCGTATAGTAGAGAGAGAGTAGAGAGAGAGAGATTTTCTTAATTGTGTGTTTTAATGAGTTTTAAATGATCATTTTCTTGTATATATATTCAACTTAGTTAAATATCCCTTTAACCTTTCACACTTTTGTATAATACATCTCTTTTAATTTTGTCATTTAAATACCTTATAATATTTATTTAATTTAATTAATTAAATTTCATTAATCAATTAAATTACAAAATAAATAATGTAATAAAATTACATTATTAGCTCAAAAAGAGAAAATTAAGTTGGGACAAAAGCTAGGTTGTTACATATATTCAGTCCCTAAATTCTAATAATATCATTTTTTGTCTCTATTTGGCTAATTAGGTTCAGATTAAGTTCATAATGGTATTTTTGTCCCAGTGATTCTTATTAATTATATTTATAGTCCAACAAAAAATTTATTCCTTTTTTCCATGGACAAATAGATAATTTGCATCATTATGATTTGAAAGTTTACTTGAAAACCGCCATTTTTTGTCTCCATTTTGCTAATTTCGTACGAATTTAGTTCTAAAACCATTAAACTTAATGACCCAACAATTTACTTTTTTGATCATTTTACCCTCAAATAAGACATTTTTAGTCTCTGTGTTTTGTATTAATTCCATTTATCGCCCAAACTTTTTTTATATATTTTTATTACTGTATATACAAATTAATATGTATACTTTAGTTTAAAAATACAATTAATTTCTTTAGTATTTTATTTATATAGGTAGTTTTTATATAGTTTTCTTTGTTAATTCAAATATATCGTTTTCTTGATTAATTTAGTTTAAAAATATATATATATTTTTTTTAAGAATAATCCTGATTTTTTTTTTTTTTACTTTAGTTTAAATCAAATTCAGTAATATAACTATATAAAACATGTATTTTAGTAAAACAATATAAAAACAAATTTTAAGACCAAACTAACAATACTAATGCTAATTCGTTTGACCACATTTATTAAACTTGTTTCCCTATTTACTATTCATTACTAATATATATATATATATATATATATATATATATATATATATATATATATATATATATATATATATATATATATATATATAATATGGTTCGTGTGAGTACCAAAAAAATGCAGAGTACGGTGAGTACCTGTGAACACACGGGTTTTAGATGTGAACATGCTCCGAAAAAAAGTTTTTTTTTAAAAAAATTTTTTCATATTCATTTAGATACAAATAATATAAGCATATTTGTAAAAAAATTACACGCATTCACACTTCGTAGCCTATTAAAAGTCACGTGAACATGAAAAAATTCATGTGAACATGCTTAGTTGTGAACATACGTTCACAACAGTGCAGTTCATGTGAACTTGCACGTTTTTACGTAGTTATAGTGTGTGTTTATGTGTGATTTTTTGCAAGTAGTCTTATATTATTAATTTAAACATGATTATGAAAAAAAATTTTAAAAAAAAAGGTTTTAAGCAAGGTACCTCCGGTACTCCGCAAAATTAGTGGTACTCATTTGAACCCAAATCTATATATATATATATATATATATATATATATATATATATATATATATATATATATATATATATATTAGGGTTCGATTGAGAACTTTTGTGCATCGAGGCACCATTGAGAACTTTTGTGCATCGAACTTTTTACCAAGGGTGCATTAAGGATATTTGTGGAATAAATTTATAAGAAAATTATTAATTATAGAAAATTAGGTTTAATTAGATTAGGAAACAAATCAATACATTAAACAACTTACCAAAATTTCCTCCCTCTTTCTCTCCTCACCTCTCTTTCTCTCTCTCACTCACTCACCATGATCAACCTCTCTCTCTCTCTCCTTCCCCATGTGACCGCCCCACCCCCTCTCATTCTCAAAATCCGGCCACCGTCATGCTCTCTCAGCCACTGCACCACCATCGTCTTGCTCTATCGGCCACTGCACGACCATCGCAGCACCGTTGCACCACCGCTCTCTCGACCGCTGCATCACCGCTGCACCGACCATATCTCTCTACGGCCAATAATCACCACATTTTTTGAATGCATGATAAATTTTTGAATGATGAACACCTTCAATGAAAAACGCAATAAAAGGATGCATTTTTGAATGATGAACACCTTCAAAGATATAAGAATGTATTTTGATGATTTTGGAATAGATGAACGATATGCATGTATTTGATTTTGGAAGAGATGAACGATATACATGTATATTGATGATGAACGATGAACAATATGCATGAAGAGATGAACGATTCATGTATGTATTTTGATTTATTTTGATTTTGGAAGAGATGAACGATATGCATGATTTATTTTTGGAAGAGATGAACGATATGCATGAAAAGATGAACGATATGCATGTATTTTGAATTGAATTATTTTTGTTAATTTTGGAAGTGTAATAATTAAATAATGATTGCATAATTCCTGTTTTACCCCTCCGCGAATTTCATTATGTGCACTTGATGCATAAAACTTTTTATTTAATTACCCTTTTGCCATTTAATCTAAACCACATCTTCTTTTCATCCAAGGGACGGTTGAGGTTCTTTTGTGCCTCGATACACAAAAGTTCTCAATGGAACCTCCCTATATATATATATATATATATATATATATATATATATATATATATATATATATATATATATATATATATAGAGAGAGAGAGAGAGAGAGAGAGAGAGAGAGAGAGAGAGAGAATATGGTTCGAGAGAGTACCACGCATTATGCAGCGCACCAGAAGGTACCACTTTTAAAAAAACTTTTTCTATATTTTTTTTTCATAAACATGTTAATTAACATTATGAAGATCATATGTAAATTTCACATACATTCACATCTCCTAGCTCTTAAAAATGATGTGAACACACAGTTATATAATTTTGAATATATGTGAACACATATTTATGTGATGCGTGTTTTCATGCACTTAGAGTGTTCGGTTTTGCTTGAAATTCACATATGATCGGTGTAATGTTATTTACAACATGTTCATGAAAAAAATTTTCTAAAAAAAATACTTTTAAGGATGGTACCTTCTGGTGCGCTGCATAATGGGTGGTACTCACTTGAACATATATATATATATATATATATATATATATATATATATATATATATATATAGTCAGGTTTAAAAGTACCTCTCGAAATCAAGTGCACCCGAATGTACCAACCTTAAAAAACTTTTTTAAAATTTTTTTTCTCATAAGCATGTTTAAATTAATGTTATACAAATGATATATGAATTTCACATACATTCACACTTTCTGTGTCCTTAAAAATTATGTGAATGCTCAATGCATATTTATGTGAATGGTCATCTATGTGAATGGTGATTTCACACCATGTGAATGGTGTGAATGACCATTCACATGATCTTTTTTTTACCATTCACAAGATTTATGATGTTGCTCCTTTTGAAAAAAAGTATTATAATGTTGTCTTATACATGTCTATTCAAAAAAAATATATGTGAATGATCATTCACATTAGGATACGCTGGGTACACTGGAATCTCATAGGTACGCTGATAAACCTGATTATATATATATATATATATATATATATATATATATATATATATATATATATATATATATATATATATATATATATATGGGTTCAAATGAGTACCACTAGTTTTGCGGAGTACCGGAGGTACCACGCTTAAAATCATTTTTTTTGAAATTTTTTTTCATAATCATGTTTAAATTAATAATATAAGACTACTTGCAAAAAAATCACATCTAAACACACACTAGAACTATGTGAAACGTGTGTGTTCACATGAACTGCACTGTTGTGAACGTGTGTTCACAACTAAGCAAGTTCACATGAATTTTTTCACGTTCACATGACTTTTAAGATAATAGAAAGTGTAAATGTATATAATTTTTTTACGAATAGCCTTACATTATTTGTATCTAAATGAATATGAAAAAAAGTCAAAAAAAAAAAATTTCGGAGCAAGTTCACATCTGAAATCCATGTGTTCACAGGTACTCACGGTACTCTGCACTTTTTAGGTACTCACACGAACCATATATATATATATATATATATATATATATATATATATATATATATATATATATATATATATATATATATATATATATATATATATATATATATATATATATATATATGGTTGGGATCATTGCAGATGCTTAATTTAGTGTAGAACCATAGAACCAATCTAAACCATTGGATTATAATATAACACTAGGGATAAGATGGTAATTATGCAATTAACATTGAAATAATAGTAGCCTACCAAGTTTGACTGGACATTTTGACCATTTTTGACTCTTTTAATATCGAACGGACATGCAGTGTTGCATATATGATATATTGTATCACTTCGACGTTGAATGAGTGATATAAACTGTAATTCGACATTGAATGATCTCTATATAATATATTGAATGAACGTCTAGGTAAAAAAAATTTACGAAAAGTAAACACGTAAAATTTTTTCGAAAAAAATATATCATTACTGTTCTCATTAAATCAACCAACTTTTGAATACTAATTTTGACCATTATTTTGGTTCTGTTAATTTTGGATGTACATGCAGTGATGCAGTGTTGCATCGACGTTGTATATGCGACATCAAGTGTTCATTCGACATTGAATGATATCGACCATGCTACATTGCATCGTGGTCTGGGTAATTTTTTTTTACGAAAAATAAACACGTAAATTTTTTTTCTAAAAAAATATATCATTACTGTTCTCATATAATCAACCAACTTTTGACTACTAATTTTGACCATTATTTTGGTTCTGTTAATTTTGAATGTACATGCAGTGTTGCATCGCTGTTGAATATACGATATCAAGTGTTCATTCGACATTGAATGATATCGGCCATGCTACATGGCAACAAAACTACTAATCTCCATAGGCATCAAGTCTATGGAAAACTGATGACCGTCTATCTCTAATACACAATCTCTATAAATACGGCTCACTAATACCGTACTACCATCAACACGCTCAACAATAACGGGCACATATAACTCGGAAGAAGGCATAGAAAAATAATCACAAAAGGAGGCAGATACATACGAACGATCAGATCCCGAATCAAACAAAATAAAGGCACGCAGTCCGTTAAGGATAAACGTACCAGACACAACATCGGGCGACTCGCGCGCCTCCTCAGCAGTAGCCTGAAAAACTCTACCACGAGCTCTCGGTGCTCCTCCTCCCCGAGGTGCTGAAGATGACCTAGACGACCCAGCTCCACTCGAACTCGACCCCGGAAACCCCGCACTCGGGTTCGGACAATTCCGAGACATATGACCCGGCTTACCGCACCGGAAGCAAAGAGACTCCTGGGAAGTACACGCAACAGCTGTGTGACCAAACTGGCCACATCTAAAACAATGAAGATGCTCCCGGGCACACGGCCCTGCATGGCGGTGATGACACCGCTGGCAATCTCTCTCTACCGACGTCGAACTCTCAAATCGGCTCCCAGAATCCCGAGATCCCCTCCCAACACTCCCCTGACTCTGACTCTGCCTCTGGCCCTGACCCTGGCCCTGCTGTCGCTGCCCCTGCTGCCTCTGACCACCCCGACCCTGTCCCTGACTCTGACCGGCTCCCAACTGTCTATCATCCCGACCCTGATCTCGCTGGGCTCCCGAACTCTGTCCCTGCTGCTCGGAATACCCGCCCTGACGGCTCTCTCTATAGAATCTCGAAGTCCCCGAGCTCTGACCCTGACCCGATGGCTCGATACGCTGTCTCTGGGGAGCCGACTGCTCCCGCTGTCTCTCCACCTCCCGCTCTCGACGGAGGGCATACTCCATGGCTGAAGCAAATGTGGGGTCATGCAGCATCCCCACGAACTCTCTGATGTCCAGCCTCAAACCCTCAATAAACATATTGACCTTTCGGTCCTCCGTAGCTACCTGATGTGGCGCAAACTGAGCTCTGTCATTAAAGACGTCAATATACTCCTGAACAGATCTGGATCCCTGCTGCAGATGGATGAACTCTCGCTCCAACTCTCTCCTCGTGTCCAGCGGACAGTACTGCAGCTCAAACTCTATACGGAACTCCTCCCACGACATCAAGTAGGCCTCGTCAACTCCCCGAGCACTGACAACTGAACTCCACCATCTCAATGCTCCTCCCTTCAGAAGGTAGGAGGCATAACTCACTCTATCCGCCCTATCAACATGGGCTATACGAAACGCAGCCTCAACCTCTCTCAACCAATCCAGTGCCTTCGAGGCACCAACTCCACCGAAGAACTCAGAAGGGCGACCCGTCATAAAGTCCTTAAAGGACCCACGCGATGGCTGGCTAGAAGAAGCACCAGCCCCCGAACTCTGCTCTCCCTCGGGCAGAGGCACCGCACCTCGACCCCTACCCACTCCCTGAACCGGAAAACGCTCGTCTAGGATCTGACCTATCACAGCATACAAGTCATACCTACGCATAGGCTCATCATCCCTATGGTCATCCCCCTGAGGCCCGCTGCCCTGACGGTCCATAATAACCTGCACAATAAGATAATAACACAAATTAACTCTACAAAACTCTACACACTACTCGTTCATCACCTGTTACTCTACTTCGGATTACAATCCAAGGATCTAGACTCTATGGTTTAAGCTTAAGCATCCACTAGATACTTAATCTCTTAAACCTAGGCTCTGATACCAAGCTTGTAACACCCTCGAACTAATCCATAATACCACGTAAATAACACATCATCCGTGACATAATATAAAAATTCCTACACTATTCCCAAGATACATACATGAAAACCCGATAATTTTAAAACATTAATTACACAACAACAGTCACGGAAATCCCTGAATATAATACAACCTATCCGAAGTATATACAAACAGTCATTCCTAAATAATACAACCTATCCGAAGTATATACCCGACCCTATCAACTCGAGACCCAAGAAACACAAAGGAACAACCCAATATCACTAATTCATTCCTAAATAAACGCTTAAAATATGCTTATTTTTCTGAATTCTCACGCGGCCGTGTAAGATTTCTTACGCGGTGGTGTAGCAGTCTCGTTACGCGGTGGTGTAGGATTTTTACAAGATGGTGTGACTGCAACCCACGCGGCCGCGTTACAAAACCCACGCGGGCGCGTAGCAAAACCCACGCGGGCGCGTAGCTCCATCTTTACACCACCTTGTAGCTTTTTACACGGGCTTGTAAACAAATACCTACGCTGCCGCGTAGCAAACCCTACGCGGCCGCGTAAACTGACTGTCAGCCATGAATGCTCTGTTTTTTGACATCATCGATTTCACACCTCAAAACCCGATCTTTGCTCGATTTTAACCACGATTTCAAGCTTGAATTTTCTCAGAAACATATCTGAACTCAATTAGACCACTTATCCATAATTAATAACAATTAATCCGCGAATTTAAGCTCAATTTTACCTCAAATACGGTTTCAAACTCCAAAGGAAGAAGAAGAAGATCAAGAACCCAAGTCACAAGCTGGAGCTTCAATTCCCTGCTGCTGGAATTCAATTACACATACAACACACTTTTAACTCTTTGTTGAGGAAGATGAGATAATGAAGCAATAAGCAGGGAGCTCAAATATATATACGTTTTTAGTTTAACCCGTTCCAATACCCAAAAATCCGATCCCGATACCCCAAAATACAAATTTATATCCCCGGGTCCCAAATTAAATAATTAATCCAATGAAATAATTCCACGTACCTATCTCAAAATCGGGATGTTACAAGTCCTCCCTCCTTAAAAAGATTCTGTCCTCAGAATCCACCTCGATGCAAAGAGGTGAGGATAGCGGCTGCGCATTTCTGACTCTGGCTCCCATGTGGCGCTGGTACCCTTATGGTGCTTTCACTGCACCAACACTAACGCCACCTCTTTATTACGCAACCTCTTCACCTTGCGATCTGTCACTGCCTTAGGCTGCTCGACATACTGCAGTCTATTATCAATCTCAATCTCTGACAAAGGTACTCGCTGATCGTCACGGGCCAAGCACTTACGGAGATGGCTAACATGAAAGGCATTATGAACTCCCGACAACTCTGGAGGCAAGTCCAGACGATAAGCCAGATCCCCGATCCTCTCGACAACCTCAAACGGCCCAATATAGCGCGGACCCAACTTACCTCGTCTCTGAAACCAGATAATTCCCTTCCAGGGTGAGACTTTAATCATCACGGAGTCTCCAACCTGAAACTCTAACTCAGACATCCGGCGATCTGCGTAACTCTTCTGGCGACTCTTGGCTGTCCTAATCCTCTGCTGAATCATAGCGACCTTGTCGCTAGTCTCCTGAAGAACCTCTGGCCCGCTAATAGGACGCTCCCAAACCTCTCCCCAACACACTGGAGTCAGACACTTACGCCCATAGAGAGCCTCGAATGGAGGCATGCCGATAGATGCATGGTAGCTGTTATTATACGCAAACTCAACAAGCGGCAAATGCAAATCCCAGCTACCCCCGAAATCAATAACACAGGTGCCCAACTCTTTCTGGAAGCCCTGCCAGAATCGCGATACAAATCGGCTGTCTCGGTCAGACGTAATAGATCTCGGAACCCCATGCCTCGCAACAATCTCGCTAATGTAGAGGCGCGCCAACTGATCCATCGTAATAGTCCCACGAACGGCCAAGAAGTGAGCGCTCTTCGTAAGCCGATCGACAATAACCCAGATCATATCATTCCCACGAACAGTCCGCGGGAGCCTCACTATGAAGTCCATGGTGATATCATACCATTTCCACTCTGGAATCTCTAGCGGCTGAAGTCTGCCATGCGGCTTCTGATGCTCACTCTTAACCCTCAGACACGTCATACACGCCTCCACATACTTCCCCACATCCCTCTTCATCCCTGGCCACCAGTAATGAACTCGCAGATCTCGGTACATCTTCGTGCTGCCCGGATGGATCGACAATCTAGACTTATGGGAATCGTCTAGAATCAGCTGTCTCAAACCGCCTACTCTGGGGACCCATACTCGACCACGGAGGGTCATCAGACCTCTGTCGTCTCTGCTCAATAGCTCCAGTTGACCAGCTAACCGCTCTCTCTGCACATTCTCGCCTTTCAAACCCTCCTCCTGAGTTAACCGCAACCCATCAATCAAGGTCGACGTGACCTCTAATCGAGAAGCTCTGGATATAACCGTCTGCTCATAGGATCTCCTACTCAAAGCGTCCGCCACCACGTTAGCTTTCCCCGGGTGGTACTGGATGTCGCAATCATAATCCATCAGGAGCTCCATACTGCGCCTCTGTCTCATGTTCAGCTCCTTCTGACTGAACAGATACTGCAAACTCTTATGATCGGTAAACACTGTGAAGCGCGTCCCATACAAATAATGCCGCCATATCTTCAAAGCAAAGACTATGGCGTCCAACTCTAGATCATGCACCGGGCGACTCAACTCATAGCTCCGAAGCTGTCTCGAGGCATAAGCGATCACATTGCCTCTCTGCATCAATACACACCCCAACCCGGTGAATGAAGCATCGCAATACACAGCAAAATCCTCTGAACCCTCTGGGCTGGCCCCAACTCATAATCGCCTCAATCTTCGCGGGATCCACCTTAACGCCCTCGCTCGTCACCACGTGCCCCAAGAACTGCACCTCTCGAAGCCAGAACTCGCACTTCGAAAACTTGGCGTATAGCCTCTCTCGCTGCAAGGTACTCAAGACCTCTCTCAGATGCTGGCTATGCTCCTCGCTACTCCTCGAGTAGATCAAAATATCATCAATGAACACGCGGGCGCGTAGCAAAACCCACGCGGGCGCGTAGCTCCATCTTTACACCACCCTGTAGCTTTTTACACGGGCTTGTAAACAAATACCTACGCTGCCGCGTAGCAAACCCTACGCGGCCGCGTAAACTGACTGTCAGCCATGAATGCTCTGTTTTTTGACAGCATCGATTTCACACCTCAAAACCCGATTTTTGCTCGATTTTAACCACGATTTCAAGCTCGAATTTGCTCAGAAACATATCTGAACTCAATTAGACCACTTATCCATAATTAATAACAATTAATCCGCGAATTTAAGCTCAATTTTACCTCAAATACGGTTTCAAACTCCAAAGGAAGAAGAAGAAGATCAAGAACCCAAGTCACAAGCTGGAGCTTCAATTCCCTGCTGCTGGAATTCAATTACACATACAACACACTTTTAACTCTTTGTTGAGGAAGATGAGATAATGAAGCAATAAGCAGGGAGCTCAAATATATATACGTTTTTAGTTTAACCCGGTCCGATACCCAAAAATCCGATCCCGATACCCAAAAATACAAATTTATATCCCCGGGTCCCAAATGAAATAATTCCACGTACCTATCTCAAAATCGAGATGTTACAAGTCCTCCCTCCTTAAAAAGATTCTGTCCTCAGAATCTAGCTCGATGCAAAGAGGTGAGGATAGCGGCTGCGCATTTCTGACTCTGGCTCCCATGTGGCGCTGGTACCCTTATGGTGCTTCCACTGCACCAACACTAACGCCACCTCTTTATTACGCAACCTCTTCACCCTGCGATCTGTCACTGCCTCAGGCTGCTCGACATACTGCAGTCTATTATCAATCTCAATCTCTGACAAAGGTACTTGCTGATCGTCACGGGCCAAGCACTTACGGAGATGGCTAACATGAAAGGCATGTATTGAAAAATAAAAAGAAAAAAAAAGTGGCACCACAGATTTAGATATTAGATATATTCTTTATATTTGAAAATAAAAAAGAATTCGAAGAAAAATAATTTAAATTCATACATTTGAGTTTTATAAGAAATAAATAAATATATACGTGTGTGTATATATAAATCGAAAAGAACAAAAAAAAATGAATATGAATTCGTCAATGTGTGGCTTTTTAAAAATATTTCTAATTAACCCCTGAAATTTATGAATTATTTTCAAATAATTTTTCATAATTTTAAGTTAACGTTTTAACCCTTAAAATTAATGAATTATTTTCAATAGTCCACTAACTAATCTTTCCGATATTTAGTTTTTTTTGTTTCAACTTTTTTTTAAGTTATAACAATGTCATCAATAGCCTTCATAAATTTTATAAGACGTCAACATAAATATAAAAAATAATTGATTTTCTTTTGTTTATGGGCAGTAACAAATCAAAAAATATGTATATTCCCAGACAAACACTCACAATACACACATATATGTGTATGTGTGTATATGTGTAAGATCCTTTTGTATGTTCGTGTATGAGGCTTAACAAATAATTGTGACGACCATGTTAACAATTAAAGTATTGCTCTTTGCATTTAAAAAATGTATTCGTGGTTTGATACGAATTTAATGAACGTATTTATTATCAATAAAATATGGAAAATCTAGTTAATTAATTACAATAAATAAGAAGGTTATAATGATTTTAATTGTAAAAGTCTAAAGAGACTAGGGGTGAGCATGAAGCGGTTTGAATCGGTTTATGGCAAAAACCGAAAATCCAAACCAAAATATCGGTTTTTAAAATTAAAAGTCCAAACGGTTTGGTTTTTGTTTCGGTTTCGGTTTGGATTTCTGTTTGTGAAGACCACCCCTCACGGGGCAGTTCTCACGAGTCTAGGTCCCAAATCATGCAATACGATATCAACCATAACTAAGATAGAGTAATTAACTGCGGAATTATAAATTACATGTACAAGCAAATTTAGGATTAAGTTTAATACAGATTAAAGTTTTTTAAACTAAACTTATAAAGGGCACAAGTCTAATCTAATTCATGTCATCATATAATCAAGATAAATCTACCCAGATCACCATATTATCATCATCCAATTAGTACCAAAAAGGGATTGCTGAGTAGAGGTCTATGGAAACTCCTGTCTTGATCTTTGTAAGACCTAAGTACTAGGTCCGGCAGGTGACTTTCATTTATCTTTTCCTGTAAAAATGTGAAGTAGCAACTGTAAGCAATGCTTAGTGAGTAAATAGATTTTCAAATTAACATGCATTGTCAAGCGGATCATAAGTTTTAGAGTGATATGTATTGGCTGCCGCTACAGCCCTCATGATTGAGACATAGTAGTCATAGAGTCGGATGATGTTCAAGCCACGCTCACGCTTAAATCGTGGGGATCAGCCACATACTGGGCTAGCTACCAGTAAATCAACATGGCGTAACATCGGAGGGTCATTACCAAGTTCAATAGAACTGGTGAAATAGCCAGGTCTAGAACAATAGACCGACAAGGCTAATCAAGCTGAATCAATATGTCAAAGTATATGCAATGATGAAGCATACGTAATCAAAGTCATGATAACAGTAATCTCAAAGCAATATCTGAAATGAACTGTAAATGCATTATCATGTGAAATGATGATCAAATAGCTATCATGATCCACTGGGCAACACCGAACCATGGTGTGCACAGGTCACAATCCAGCTGATAATATGAATGTCAAATCAATCTAACATCAACAATATGTCTCAACCGGAAATTCTAGCATGTTAAATCTGAATATCTATAACTCACAGATCTGGGGTCTTTATCAAACAGATGTAAAATCTGCCACCTGAGTTATCTCAGGATTTTATCTTTGCCAATCTGTTCTCTGTCAATTCAAATCTTTGACTCGCTTTTAAATCTTTAAATCAATGTTCAGAATTTCACTGAATCTGTCCAGAATTATCATATCAATCTCATGTCAATATCATCGTCTTTTATCTTTAAAATCTTTATTTTATATCTGATTCTGATAATTGACAACTCATCTATCTTTCTTATTCTTTGTTTCATTAATATTCTCAAAAGATCAGTATATATATATATATATATATATATATTAATATATATAATCATTTTGCTAATTATCTTGTTAATTTATGGCGTTGTCCATGTGTTTTATTCAATATATTCGAATTTAATGAGGGGGTTCGAATTTATGTAATAAATTCGAACATGTATCATCAAATTCGAACCTACATTCGAACATAGGATTAAATTCGAACATATAGTCTCGAATTTATGGTCAAATTCGAACATATGGTTCGAATTTAGCTAATCTCGAATTTGTTCTTGGCATCTCGAATTTGTTCATATGTTACAACTTTTAAACATGAATTTCTAAGTCTAAATTCATGAATATGCTAAGTATTAAGCCTAGGTTCGATTCTATTATACATAATTTATCAAACTCGAGTTAAAACTCAAGCTAAAATAGCTTTAATCATACGAAAAATGGTAAATTCGAATTCCTCTTTAAAACCGAAAACAAAGAAATCAGAAAAACAACGATTCTTACCTCAAATTCGTATGAAATCCGCACATGTAACTGCAGATTCTTATAGTATTCTTCGAGATCTTTCCAATGACGTATAGAACTCGATAATTGGCCGGTCGGTTTGGGAGAAAAACTAGAGAGAAGTAGAGAGAGAGAGAGAGAGAGAGAGTAGAGAGAGTGATTTGGTGTCTAATGACTCTTAAATCTCATTTATATACTTCATTCTATTATTTTGTGTAATTAACCCACTTTTACTTTTGTATCTTATATCTCTTTTATTTAATTATCTTTAATAATTTATTAAATCATAATTTAAATATTTATATAATTTTAATTAAATATTTCATAACTTAATTAAATTACAATTCAAATAATGTAATGAAATTACATTTATTGGTTCAAATACTGAAATTAAGTTTAGACAAGACTAGGTTGTTACGGAATGGGCTCCACCACGCACAAACTTCGTCCCCGAAGTTAGCTCTATTCGAACAGACTGGGATAAGTAGCTTTCATAACATCTTTAGATTCCCAAGACTGATGCGAACCTTTGTGGTGTTTCCACTAGAAGAACACCATCTGTATATCTTTATTTCGTAGCTTTTTGGTCTTCGAGTCCAAAATACGTTCTGGCTCTTCAACCACTCGAAGCTTTTCATCAACTTGCAGATTAATATGTGGTATTTGTACTTCTCTTTCATCGGCTAAGCTCTTTCGCAAATGACTGACATGGAATACAGGATGTATTCCAGATAAGTCCGTTGGTAGTTCAAGACGATAAGATTGATTTCCTATCTTTTCAACGATCTTGAACGGGCCAATGAATCTTGAAGCTAGCTTATTTTGCTTTATAAATCTCACCACATTCTTCATTGGAGATACTTTTAGCATCACCCAATCGTTAACTGCAAAGCTTATTGATCTGTGCCTATTATCATAATATGATTTCTGCCTGCTTTGAGCTTCAAGGATGTTTCTTCTAACAAGCTGAATCTTTTCATTTGTCAACTGTAGATGAGCAGGACCCGCTATTGGCGATTCACCTGTTTCGCGCCAACAGGTGGGAGTTCTGCACTTTCTTCCATATAGAGCTTCAAAAGGAGTCATCTTGATCGTGGAATGATAACTGTTGTTATATGAGAATTCAACCAAAGGCAAGTGTCATCCCAATTACCACCCAGATCAAGAACACAGGCACGAAGTATATCTTCAAGAGTAAGGATAGTACGCTCACTCTGGCCATCTGCATTAGGATGATAAGCAGTACTCATAGAAATTCGAGTACCCATCCCGTCTTGCAACGCTTTCCAGAAGCTCGAAGTGAAACGACTATCACGATCAGAAACGATAGACTTTGGCACGCCGTGACGAGAAATTATTTCTATGATGTACATCTATGCCAATCTATCAAGAGAATACGTCTCTTTCATCGGTATGAAATGAGCTGACTTCGTTAATCGATCCACGACTACCCAGATGCAGTCGTGTTGTCTCTTGGTCTTTGGCAGTTTCGTGACGAAGTCCATGGTTATATGCTCCCACTTCCACTCAGGAACTGGCAGTGGTTGCATATCCCCAAAGGGTTTCTGATGTTCTGCCTTAACCGTTTGACATATTCTGCAGCTTTCAACATAATGACCGATGTCTTTCTTCATTCCTGGCCACCAATAATCGGCTTTCAGATCAAAATACATCTTTGAGCTGCCAGGATGAACAGATAACTTGGACTGATGGGCTTCAGATAGAAGAGTGTTGCGGATTGAACCATATTTAGGAATCTAGATTCGGTTTCCTTTGAGACAATGAAGTCTGATATCGTCCAATTTGTACATGTTTTATCGGACGATATCTCGTGTTTTGCATAGCTTTTTGGTTGTTATTCGTCTCAAACTCGATCTTATAGGTTCATGTTGTCATTTCAAGTGTTTGTTGAGTAAATAGAGGTGGAAGGAGCTGAAACAACAAGAACTCGGCGAGTTCAGACACCTACTCGGCGAGTTCACATCAAAACAGAAAGTCTGACCTGCTCCTGAACTCGGGGAGTTCCTCCTGAACTCGGGGAGTTCCCCCTGAACTCGGGGAGTTCCTCCTGAACTCGATCAAATGAGGAGTCGACAACTCATGAACTCGGGGAGTTCCTTCATGAACTCGGCGAGTTCTCCCTCCTGGAGATCAAATCATAAGCTGACAACTCATGAACTCGGGGAGTTCAAACCTTGAACTCGGCGAGTTCTCCCCAGCCTATAAAAGGAGAATTCTGCTCATTTTTGAAGGGGGGACGAATTTTATCACCAAAAACACACATACTTTTGATTTCTAGGGGAAGAAGGAAGGCAAGGAAGGAGATTATCTTGGAGTTTTGACATGGTGGATTGCATCTTCATCATCACATACATCATTAAGGGAGTTATTCTTATACCTAAGTTTATCTTAATGTGTAGAATTCTTTCTTATTTTGAGATGGTGTTTTACTCCATGAGAATGGAGTAGTTTTGTTATGTAATCATTTGGGTAACAAACCCTAAACATTGGATGATTTATATTTTGTATATGATTGGATGATATGTCATAGTTTGCTTATATTGAATGAAAATCTTGTTGTTATGTTTAGATTCTTTAAACTTGCTATGAATGCTTTATTATGTCCATAACGAGAGTTCGAGATAGTTAGTATTCATTTTTGATGATCCAAATATCTTGGTGTCTTTGAACCTTTCTACTAGAGATGGTGAAAGAGTATGTTTAAAAAGTGTTTTCATAATAATGAGAGGGAATTTGTGTTTTTATGAGAATATAACATGAATTTTATGATTCGGTGTCAACCGAATCATCTTTCAAACTTCGTAAACTTATTGTGAGCATTCGGTTTTGCATGACTCAAGTTCTGAACATATAAAAGAGATTTGCGTGTTCAATTCGTGAGTTATGGGATTATTGTGCTATAACGAGAGATCCGCATAGCTAAATTGTCATTGCTCGCATTATGAGTCGATATTGTTTTCATGTATAAGAGATTTGAGTGATCACAATATTGGCTATCATGATTAAATATTTCAATCATAGCTTAGAGATTTGTGTGGTTGTTTCATTAAAAATCATGTCGGCATATTATCCAATCTGCGCTTTCAATTATTCATCCGTTGTTTAGGGGGAGTGATCCCATTTGGTTACATATTCCCCCTTGTCAGAAATCCAAGCCATTAATCTCCTTTCCTGCTCGTGTGTGTTATTGCGATAGATCTTTTGTCCGCATTTATCTTATATGCATTTTAAATCAATTTCAACCATAGCTAACCATTAACTGACGGTTCCTATCATCATTACACCAATTGTCCCTGAGTTCGACAACCCGGACTTACCTAAGCTATGCTAGTAAACGATAGGTAATACTTGCCTATTTGTCCGCTAGTTTTAGTTTATTTAATTCCATTTCTTAATTAAAATAAAGGTGTGCTAGCGGCACATCAAGTTTTTGGCGCCGTTGCCGGGGACAAGCGGTGTGGTTTTGAGAACAACCTTAAGTTTCTCGTTAGTTAAAAAAAATTATATTTAAAAATCCAAGTGTGGGAATTAATTTTCATGTACATAGAAATTCCTATATTCATTTTTTTTTCTTGTTTTGTTTATTTCATAGTCTATTCCTTAGTTTAATTTATCTTTATTTTGCCGTATTTTGTTTGGTGTGTTTTGTGTAGGATGGATCATAGATTTGAGTTGTATGAAGGTAACTACGAAGCAGGGTGTTGTCAAGAGGAGGTCAACACTAACTACCCGACCGATCCCACCTTTTCCCAATATCAAAATGAGAACATATATCATTCTTCATACCTATCCTCCACTCAACACTACCAAAGTCAAGACACCCAATATCCCTACCAACTCCATCGCAACATCAACCCGAGATAGAGTCAAGCTTGGAGGATCTATTTCATCAGTGCCAGATGAGCCTCCGTTACCAACAAAGCGTTTCAGAAATCCTTGACAACCTCATGAGACAAAAGAGTCAAATGGATGAATTGCGTACGGAAGAGCCATCAGAAAGTAGTTCAAGCAAATTAGAGGAGAGCAAAGAAAACGAAGAGCACATCAGCATTTATGACGCCGATTTTAGTGATTCGGATGATGATGTTGAGTGTGTCTATGATGAAACTTCTTTACATGCTCTTCCGGTCATCAAAACTTCGGAAACATTAATGGACAAGGTGCACATCCCAAGCCCACAAAGTCTTGCACACGTCCCACCTTCGATTATCGATGATGAGACTGAAGACGACTTCAATCCCGAAAGGGGTTTAGAAGAGCTTGCTCGGCTACTTGGTGTTGATATGCCTCCACTTATATACAATGAGGGAGTTGACTCTGACCTTTTTGATGAACTTTCATTTATATATGTTGATGTGGTGGCGCCTTCGCCTGTATTTGAATGTATTAATTCTTTGATGGATCTATTGGAGTCACAGGTTGGCGATGCTAGGAGTCTTGACTCACGACTGCTAAAGGAACTTCATAACCCTCCAGCGTCGAAGCGTAAGCATTTACACACTGATGGAGGTAGTAAGGGTAAGGAGTGCAGAGCTTTACCGTTTAAAATTATATTTTGCACTCAACTCAAAGGTATGCCTTTTACCCTTTTCATCCCTTTAAAAGTTAAGCCAAGTGGGATAGGGTCAAGCTAGGGACCCTATAAACAAGCGCTTCTTGGGAGGCAACCCAAGCGATTTACTTTTTCTTGTCATTGTAGTTTAGTTTAGCTTGTATTGACGTTGTTGTTTTGATAGTTTTGGCAATCCCTTCCTCTAAGGATATATTGCATTGCTCGGAGTCGGTTGTGCACTTCGCTCCAACTCTACACGCTTGCAAAATTTTGGTTGGCTATCCTTTGAGCTCTCCTCTTCCACGCACTCAGGGAGTATTTTTCCTTCCTTTCACTTACATGCTTGCACGTTTATATTGTCCATTTTGTTTCATTGAGGACAATGAAATTCTTAAGTGTGGGAATATGGGTTAGAACTCTAACCAATGAGTGATTTTGCTTGGCACTTAGGAAATCTTGCTTGACATGTTTATTATTTGTTCAATTTGGCCGAAAATTTTAAAAATTCAATTCTCGAATAGGTTTTAGATCTATTTGCATAATCGATTTTTGTGAGTTAAATGGAAAGCTTTAAGTAGGACCTTTAGTTTGAATTCTCTTATGAACTGGATATTGCTACATAACCTTGTTGTTCGGACCAAAGTTGGATTTTGCACATTATAGCCCTACATGTCATTTCGTTTCGTGAGTTTTGAGCCATTTCGAGCATTCATGAATACGTTCTTGCTCTTGTTTCGATTGATTATGTGTGCATGCCATTTGTTACTTTTATTCCAGAACTTGCCATAAAGATTCTTTTTGAAAATACGATTTTGAAATGTCGC
Organism: Centrapalus pauciflorus; assembly: GCA_020465985.1. NCBI lineage: Eukaryota > Viridiplantae > Streptophyta > Magnoliopsida > Asterales > Asteraceae > Centrapalus > Centrapalus pauciflorus. The sequence goes on from JAANYP010001665.1 coordinate 33,156, forward strand.
AGTCGTGTGATAGAGGCATTTTAGGATTACCCAAACATCAGCCTTTTCTTTTTCCTTTTCACCCATATATCCATTAGATAGCCACTTTCGAGCCTTAGCCTTTTTATTTTTTTTTTATGATAACCATCTTTTTGTTTAGCCATATTTATCCGTTTTTCTTTAGTAACCCTAGCCAACGTTCGTGCCCCATTTCACGTTGAAACGTGAATTAATGAGAGGAATAGTTAGCCAAAAAAAAAAGCAACTATAATTGAGCTACTTAAGACCCACTCGTAAAAGAAAAAAAAATTCGTGAAAAGCTTCTAGCAAAGTAGTCTCATATTTCAAAATTAAAAAATAAATAAATAAATAAAAAAATAAAAATCAAAGGTTGCTCATTCCTATCTATTTTGTATTATAGAGACGTTTCTTGATGGTACGAACTTAAGGCTATTTCACACCACCTTTCCAAAAATTTCTCACCTTACCCTTAACCCAATTTTGCCCTTTTTGAAGTCCTCTTGATGATTGCATCGTTTCAATTCAAGTGTGGAATTTTGATCTTTTGGCAAGCTTATGGTAAGTAATTGTGACAAATTGTGCATTTGAGTGTTTTGTTTAAGCCTAAACACCGAGGGTAGAGAGCTTCATTGAGTGAGGTGTTTAAGTGTTGCTTTGGTCTGGATTGATCAGGTTGTTTTATGTAGCTATTTCGGTGCCAGTCGAGAATTCAAGGTTTTGTTCCTATTATTTAATGCTTTGCACTTTCCGCCACTAAGTCTTTAATGCGTTCAGATCTCTAAAATGTTTGTGAATTGATGATCACATTAAAAAGCCAATGAGTTCTTTTCGTAAGCATGGTAATTAAGCCGGATTTGCTTGAGGACAAGCAAAGGTTAAGTGTGGTAATGTTTGATATCGTCCAATTTGTACATATTTTATCGGACGATATCTCGTGTTTTGCATAGCTTTTTTGTTGTTATTGTTCTCAAACTCGATATTATAGGTTCATGTTGTCATTTCAGGTGTTTGTTGAGTAAATAGAAGTGGAAGGAGCTGAAACAACAAGAACTCGGCGAGTTCAGACACCTACTCGGCGAGTTCACATCAAAACAGAAAGTCTGACCTGCTCCTGAACTCGGGGAGTTCCTCCTGAACTCGGGGAGTTCCCCCTGAACTCGGGGAGTTCCTCCTGAACTCGATCAAATGAGGAGTCGACAACTCATGAACTCGGGGAGTTCCTTCATGAACTCGGGGAGTTCTCCCTCCTGGAGATCAAATCATAAGCTGACAACTCATGAACTCGGGGAGTTCAAACCTTGAATTCGGCGAGTTCTCCCCAGCCTATAAAAGGAGAATTCTGCTCATTTTTGAAGGGGGGACGAATTTTATCACCAAAAACACACATACTTTTGATTTCTAGGGGAAGAAGGAAGGCAAGGAAGGAGATTATCTTGGAGTTTTGACATGGTGGATTGCATCTTCATCATCACATACATCATTAAGGGAGTTATTCTTATACCTAAGTTTATCTTAATGTGTAGAATTCTTTCTTATTTTGAGATGGTGTTTTACTCCATGAGAATGGAGTAGTTTTGTTATGTAATCATTTGGGTAACAAACCCTAAACATTGGATGATTTATATTTTGTATATGATTGGATGATATGTCATAGTTTGCTTATATTGAATGAAAATCTTGTTGTTATGTTTAGATTCTTTAAACTTGCTATGAATGCTTTATTATGTCCATAACGAGAGTTCGAGATAGTTAGTATTCACTTTTGATGATCCAAATATCTTGGTGTCTTTGAACCTTTCTACTAGAGATGGTGAAAGAGTATGTTTAAAAAGTGTTTTCATAACAATGAGAGGGAATTTGTGTTTTTATGAGAATATAACATGAATTTTATGATTCGGTGTCAACCGAATCATCTTTCAAACTTCGTAAACTTATTGTGAGCATTCGGTTTTGCATGACTCAAGTTCTGAACATATAAAAGAGATTTGCGTGTTCAATTCGTGAGTTATGGGATTATTGTGCTATAACGAGAGATCCGCATAGCTAAATTGTCATTGCTCGCATTATGAGTCGATATTGTTTTCATGTATAAGAGATTTGAGTGATCACAATATTGGCTATCATGATTAAATATTTCAATCATAGTCCTTGATAAGCTCCAAGGATCGACGCTGTTTCATATTCAGATCCTTTTGAGTAAAGAGATGTTTGAGACTCTTATGATCGGTGTAAAGCTGACACCGAGTCCCATAGAGATAGTGACGCCAGATCTTTAGGGCAAATGTAACGGCAGCCAACTCAAGATCATGAGTCGGTGCACTTTTCTCGTAATCCTTCAATTGCCTTGAAGCGTAGGCAATTACTTTTCCACTTTTCATTAGAACACATCCTAAGCCAGTACCAGATTCGTCGCTGTAAACGACAAAATCATCATTGCCTTCTGGTAAGGCTAGGATCGGCGTTTGAATTAACTTCTGTTTCAAAGTTTCAAATGCCTCTTGCTGTTTATCCGCCCATACGAAAGGTGTATTCTTTCGTGTTAGCATCGTAAGTGGCATAGCAATCTTTGAGAAGTCCTTTATTAATCTCCGATAATAGCCGGCCAATCCAAGGAAACTTCTTATTTCGGAGGCATTGCGAGGTGTTTGCCATTTCTGAACAACCTCGACTTTAGAAGGATCAACTGAAATTCCTTCGCCAGATATGACATGGCCAAGGAATTGGATCTATAAAGAAGTCAAAGTAGAATTTCAATTTCGTTTTGAAACAAAGAACGCTTAAGAAGTAACTCAAAACAATATAAGGTTATACCTGTCTGAGCCAGAATTCACATTTTGAAAATTTCGCGTAGAGTCTTTCTTTCCTCAGTAACTCTAGCAATTGTCGCAGATGAATAGAATGGTCAGCCTCCGTTTTGGAGTAAATCAGAATATTGTCTATGAATACGATAACTGACTTATCCAGCATCGGTCTTCACACGCGATTCATGAGATCCATTAACGCCGCTGGTGCATTTGTTAAACCGAACGGCATCACGAGAAATTCGTAATGACCGTATCTCGTTCGGAAGGCTGTCTTCGGAATATCCTCATCTTTAACCTTCAGCTGATGATACCCAGAACGAAGATCGATTTTAGGAAAATAGATGGCTCCTTGTAGCTGATCGAATAAATCGTCAATTCTGGGCAGAGGATACTTATTCTTTATGGTGACTTTGTTCAACTCGCGGTAATCGATGCACATTCAAAGAGTTCCGTCTTTCTTCTTAACGAATAAGACAGGTGCACCCCACGGAGATGAACTCGGTCGGATAAATCCCTTTTCTAACAGTTCTTGCAATTGTTTTGACATTTCCTGCATTTCTGCAGGTGCAAGTCTGTAGGGAGCTTTGGCAATGGGAGCCGCACCAGGAACCAAGTCAATACCGAACTCGACTTGACGTTCCGGTGGCACTCAAGAAATATCGTCAGGGAATACGTCTGGGAACTCACAGACGATAGGGATATCAGAAAAAAAAAATTTTGCTGGCTTCAGAGTTAGATTCAGATGAGACATAGCATATGTAAGATTGATGACCCTTAGACAGATATTTACGAGCTTTTTCAACTGAAATGAAGCAGTGAGCACCTTTTCGCTTCTCGCCTTTTATCTCTAACACTCGGCCGTCTGAAGACTTGATCCTGATGATTTGACGGTTGCAGACGATTGTAGCCTCGTTATTCATTAGCCAGTCCATGCCGATGATGACGTCGAACTCTTTCAACAGAATCGGGATAAGATCGAGGTTGAATACAATTTTATCAACGAGCAGTGTACAATTACGGTAAACAGAATCAGCCATAACATAGTTGTTACTGGCTGTCTCAATATCAATCACGACAGGAAGCTTGGATGGAGATTTTGATAATCTTTGCGCAAAAGAAGTCGATATAAAAGAACGACTAGCACCGAAATCGAATAATACGCGAGCAGGCATAGAATTTAACAGAAACGTACCGGTAACCACATCAGGGGTTTCCTTTGCTTCCTCGGCTGTTATCTGAAATGCTCTAGTCCTTGCGGTTGGCGTTGCAGCTGAACTTTTCATCGTAGATCCTCCAGCTGACGATTGTGACTGAACTCGTTGCCCGCTGCGACACTGATACATGAAGTGTCCTCGTTTTCCACATTTCGCACACTCAGGTCCTCGCTGAGGGCATTCTTCACTGCTGTGACCGATTCTGTTACACGCAAAACAAGTGACGTCATCTGGGTTACACAGCCCCATGTGTGATTTTCTGCATCTCTTGCAGAATCGTGGCTCGTTCGTTAAAGAGTAGGCTTACGCTTTCTGAGGCGAACTGTATTGTTGGGATTGCTGAGGTTGTGACTTATTTGGCTTAAATAATCTGCCAAATCTCTGTTTCTTCGGAGGAGATGGACATGTCGGGTTCACTGATGGAGCGTAGAGTTGATCACCATACTCTAGATATCCCCTCTCGATCTGTCTGGCCGCTTCAACCATTTCCAGATAGGACTTATACTTTATCGCGCTCATCGGGTGTCGGTATCTCGGGTTGAGTCCTCCGCGAAATCTATTCATCTTCCTTTCTTCAGTAGCTACTTGATACGAGGAGTAACCACAAAGCCGCGAGAATTCATGCTCGTACTCATCTACAATCTTGGTTCCCTGAGTTAGCTGCATCAGTTGAACCTCCATCTTGTCTCGTTGATCAACAGGACAATATTTCGCATTGAACATGTCTAGGAACTGATTCCATTCTAGAGTCTGAATAACTTCCTCGCCATAAATACTCCTCTGGGTTTTCCACCAGGCATGGGCAGCTCCAACAAACAACGCAGACGCATAACTCACCTTTTTCGATTCTAAGCAGTCAGAGATTCTAAAGATCTCTTCAGTATGGCTGATCCAATCCATCGCCTGAATTGGATTTACTGACCCTCAAAATTCAGGGCACCGCTCGCTTTGAAATCTTTAAATTTACAACCTTTTGGCTGTGAAATTTGGGTTTCAGGATTCGAGTTATCAGAATCAGTTTCATCGTTCTAGACTTGTTTTTCTTTTCGCTTATTCTTTATATCTTCATGTCTTTTAGCTTCGGCCTCATCTCTGGCCTGAAACTGTTCTTGCATAATCTTATTTTGTTGTTCAGAGTGTTGGGCTAATAACTGTTGCATCATTTCAAACATTTGTTGTGGAGTCATGTTGTTTGGTATGTCACCTGATCCTGACATCTTAACTGAAAATTAAAATCATTTAACTATTAGCTTATAGACTTAGATCTATGTACCCTTTTTCCCATCCTAACAGTCTGTACATCCTATCTCAGTTCAAACCACCTAAATGATTGATACATATGTATTGCTTCAGTTTGAGACCAAGTATTACTCTCGTAATACTTGATTCACTCAAACTATGGGCTCTGATACCATCCTGTGAAGACCACCACTCACAGAGCAGTTCTCACGAGTCTAGATCCCACATCATGCAATACGATATCAACCATAACTAAGATAGAGTACTTAATTGCGGAATTATAAATTACATGTACAAGCAAATTTAGGATTAAGTTTAATACAGATTAAAGTTTTTAAACTAAACTTATAAAGGGCACAAGTCTAATCTAATTCATGTCATCATATAATCAAGATAAATCTACACAGATCACCATATTATCAACATCCAATTAGTACCAAAAAGGGTTTGCTGAGTAGAGGTCTATGGAAACTCCTGTCTTGATCTTTGTAAGACCTAAGTACTAGGTCCGGCAGGTGACTTTCCTTTATCTTTTCCTGTAAAAATGTGAAGTAGCAACTATAAGCAATGCTTAGTGAGTAAATAGATTTTCAAATTAACATGCATTGTCAAGCAGATCATAAGTTCTAGTGTGATATGTCTTGGCTGCCGCTACAGCCCTCATGATTGAGACATAGTAGTCATAGAGTCGGATGATGTTCAAGCCACACTCACGCTTAAATCGTGGGGATCAGCCACATACTGGGCTAGCTACCAGTAAATCAACATGGCGGAACATCGGAGGGTCATTACCAAGTTCAATAGAACTGGTGAAATAGCCAGGTCTAGAACAATAGACCGACAAGGCTAATCAAGCTGAATCAATATGTCAAAGTATATGCAATGATGAAGCATACGTAATCAAAGTCATGATAACAGTAATCTCAAAGCAATATCTGAAATGAACTGTAAATGCATTATCATGTGAAATGATGATCAAATAGCTATCATGATCCACTAGGCAACACCGAACCATGGTGTGCACAGGTCACAATCCAGCTGATAATATGAATGTCAAATCAATCTAACATCAACAATATGTCTCAACCGGAAATTCTAGCATGTTAAATCTGAATATCTATAACTCACAGATCTGGGGTCTTTATCAAACAGATGTAAAATCTGCCACCTGAGTTATCTCAGGATTTTATCTTTGTCAATCTGTTCTCTGTCAATTCAAATCTTTGACCCGCTTTTAAATCTTTAAATCAATGTTCAGAATTTCACTGAACCTGTCCAGAATTATCATATCAATCTCATGTCAATATCATCGTCTTTTATCTTTAAAATCTTTATTTTATATCTGATTCTGATAACTGACAACTCATCTATCTTTCTTTCATTCTTATTCTTTGTTTCATTAATATTCTCAAAAGATCAGTGTGTATATATATATATATATATATATATATATATATATATATATATATATATATATATATATATATATATATTAATATATATAATCATTTTGCTAATTATCTTGTTAATTTATGCGTTGTCCATGTGTTTTATTCAATATATTCGAATTTAATGAGGGGGTTCGAATTTATGTAATAAATTCGAACATGTATCATCAAATTCGAACCTACATTCGAACATAGGATTAAATTCGAACATAGTCTCGAATTTATGTTCAAATTCGAACATATGGTTCGAATTTAGCTAATCTCGAATTTGTTCTTGGCATCTCGAATTTGTTCATATGTTACAGCTTTTAAACATGAATTTCTAAGTCTAAAATCATGAATATGCTAAGTATTAAGCCTAGGTTTGATTCTATTATACATAATTTATCAAACTCGAGTTAAAACTCAAGCTAAAATAGCTTTAATCATACGAAAAATGGTAAATTCGAATTCCTCTTTAAAACCGAAAACAAAGAAATCAGAAAAACAACGATTCTTACCTCAAATTCGTACGAAATCGCACATGTAACTGCAGATTCTTGTAGTATTCTTCGAGATCTTTCCAATGACGTATAGAACTCGATAATTGGCCGGTCGGTTTCGGAGAAAAACTAGAGATAAGTAGAGAGAGAGTAGAGAGAGAGTGATTTGGTGTCTAATGACTCTTAGATCTCAATTATATACTTCATTCTATTATTTTGTGTAATTAACCCACTTTTACTTTTGTATCTTATATCTCTTTTATTTAATTATCTTTAATAATTTATTAAATCATAATTTAAATATTTATATAATTTTAATTAAATATTTCATAACTTAATTAAATTACAATTCAAATAATGTAATGAAATTACATTTATTGGTTCAAATACTGAAATTAAGTTTAGACAAGACTAGGTTGTTACACTGTTTTTTTTTTCGGTTTTTTGGGATTTTGTTTTTTATCCGAAACCCCATTTTTTGATTTGTGAAATTTATTTTTTTCTTTGACAAAATATGAAATTTTTAACAACATCCAATACAATAATAATTTAATCAAACATAAAAAGACCAAAAAAAAAAAAAAAAAACTTAAACTTCAAACATCCAAATATCTAATTTCAACAATTCAAATCATAAATTTAAACATTCATAGATGCGTCGCTTGATTCTTCCCACTTTCAGTGTTCGCTTGATGCTTCCCACTTTTCCAGTTCTCATTCTACCAGTTAGTAATTAAAGAATGGTAGGTATTTCATAAGTTTTTAAAATTTAAACAACCTAATTTAATAATTAAAGAAGGTAGATAATTAATAAATCTAAACTTATAATATAGTATATATATAATCGGTTCGGTTTGTATTTTTTTTTGGTTTTTTAAAGGTTCAAACCTAAACCAAACCGAAACTTTCGGTTTTTAAAAATCGAGAGTCCAGACTAGTCCAAAATCCAAACGGTTTGGTTTTTGGTTTCGGTTTTTCGGTTTTTTTCGGTTTCGGTTTGTATTTTGGTTTTTCTGCACACCTCTAAAAGAGACACATCCTATTTTAGGTTTTTTTTTAAAGTAGATTTTACTAACTTTTTAGTTAGTTTACTAACTTTTAGGTTCTTTTTCTATCTTTTCTTTTAGGATGATGCTAAGGAGACACCCCTATTTTAGTTTTTTTTTTTCTTTTTGACTAGTTTTTACTAACTTTGAGTTAGTTTACTAATTTTTAGATTTTTTTTCTTTTCTTTTACCTATATATATATATATATATATATATATATATATATATATATATATATATATATATATAAAAGGACAATAATTATGGATGATGAACTTTTTTCTTCTTTTACCAAGTGTAGAAGCAACCCCCAATAGTAGTAGAAGTGATAGGTAATAGTAAAAATTGTCTCTCATTTTGTTCTATAAAAGGAGATGGAGATGATGAGTTGATATGAAAATGATATGAAAAATATATATGAAAGAATTTCTACTAAATCTTCTTCTTCCATATTGTTAGAGTTTAGCCTCAAATAATTTAGTCTCAAAGTTATTAAAAATATAACACGTTATCAGCACGAGGAGCTCAATATCTCAACCAAATCAAGAATCACCCTTCACTCAAGATATGAAATAAATTGAAAACAAAATATATGGTTAAAGACCATAATTAACAACTAAATGACTACATATTGGATACAAGAACTACTAACGTTTACTAAACTTTTATTTATATATACTAACATTTATTCTTTTTCATATTCTTATTACTTACATTTATGGAAAGCTAAGCCTCCTACTTATTTATGTTAACTAACATCTATTTATTGTTACTAACATTTACTTTCCGCAACTAACATTTATTTTCTGTTTACTAACATTTATTTACGCAATCTAACAATCTGACATTTATTTAATTTATGAATACTAACAATTATGATTATTGATTCTTTTACATATCTTATATTTAATCCGTCATTAAACTTATTTATACACATCCTTTATGTCAATAACATTTTTCTTAAATTACATTTCCAATCATCATTTTTATATTAAAGAGACATTATCCTCCAAATCTTTTTTTTATAAAATCCACAACGGATTTATAACCGTTGAACGGTTATATTTTCGACCGTTTAATGCTCGAATTTTTTTCTATAAATATCCGATACTAAACCTCATTATTTCACAAACTACATTCTCCTACCTTCCTTTAAAAAATAAAAAAAAATTTTACTTAGTTGAAGGCGGATGAAGATGCTAAGCCCGTTTTTAATTTTTATCAGTGTATTGATTTTGGCACTCTTCTATTGTTTGTTCCAACTACCATGGGATGAGATGTATCCTTTTCTGATTATGTTTTCATTTATTCTCTCATTTTATTGTATTGCAGTTCTTATTGAAATAAATTAGTGTTGATTTTATGTTGTTTTAAAAATTCTTTTTGATAGTCTCAATGGCAAATATTGAGAAGATACTATTTGCTGCATTAGACGTAAATGGCTGGGTAGACCCTCTTTAGGGATTGGAAAGCTAATATTACGTAAAATTTCTTTATATCTCTGATTTTTTTTTTAATCTTGATTTCAGAAAAATGAAATTCATCAGAGCACTCACTAAAGCAGCTAGAGATACCGACAAAAGAATTGTCGATATAAAGAAACTCATAGAGAAATATAGCCTTAAAAAGGAAAAAATCTCTAAGAAGCTTATTGCATGTCCATGTGACAAAAGACGAAAATTGCTCATGAAACAAATAATCGTATCCGGAAACATAGATTTTTGGACATCGATAAATGAGTCAAAATTGCTTAACAGAAAGCTAATTTATGATACTATAGATTTAATCGCTATGTAAAATTTTCCAGTACCACGAATGTAAAGCTAGTTCTTCCCAGGATCCTGAAGATCTTTGATATGGAATGATTGGCCATTGGCCAAGAACTTGTCGCACATCGCCTCATTTCTCTAAGCTGTATCAGGATTCTCTTAAAAGAAAAATAAAGGAAGTCAACTTTACTGATCTTTCTGATAAATTAAATTAATTATAAAGCAAAGAAATATGTTGAGTTTTAACGATATGCCCCAAAATTGATATAAAACTCAAACTATGGTAATAGAGAATAAAAATTTTTATGTGTATCATGAATGTAAAACATATACTTAAGAATCTACGAACATTTGGTTCTGTTTATATTATACATATATGAATATGATTGAATCACACATGGTAATCAAAAGGAAATATTATGATATTGGAACATTGAGTTTATGACATAACAGATTAGACCATCCAGGAACAACAATGATACAAAATGATATTGAATGTACACATAAGGCATTCATCGAAGGACCAGAAGATTGCTCAAAAGGTAAAATGTTTCTATGTATATATCTTATTATTTTGAGAAAACTTTATGAAACATTTACCAACAAATCAAACTATACGTAGCCATAAACCATAAGTTTATGTACCATGATAACTTTATAGTTTAGCATGATCAGTTGAACCATCCCGGTTAAATGCTAATAATAATTTATATGGGTAATCATTGAATAACCAGAAAATTATTTAAAAGCTTGATATAATGATTTTAGATGTTATTTTGCTCTCAATAAAATTATTAACCATAACTACAAATATGGTTTATATATATAGATATTAAAGGGAAAGAGAAAGAGAAAGAAGCAAATTTTACAGATCTCCCCGATGACCCGTTCAGCCCCGTAAAATAATAATATAAACTCAATAATAAGATAACATTAATAACCACAACATAGTATTAATAACCACAACACATAAAACAATAAAACTCACAAATGAAAATCATTTGTCAGTTTTAGATGGCTGACCCTTTTCAAAAACATCTCGAGAGGGAGCAGAATTAAATTCTGGTTGTTGGGACTCCACTGGCTCCTGAGGCTGTGGTGGTTGAGGAGGTTGCATTGGCACTGCATTCCTTTCTATCCAATAACGATATGGCGGCATACTTGGTGGAGGAGGGACCGCGAATCCCCAGCTATGGGTTACAGTCCTTATAAGAAAAGACTATCATCGTATAAATCTATCAATATATAACATATGGGTATGAATATCGTCCAGATAGAACCCCAGTCGATCATTACTTCTAACATAAGTGCGTTCCTGTCGTGGTACCATTATGAGTTCTCTAAGATCCGGCTGATCTAGTCGTCTTTTCTGCCTTCTTTCCTCTTGATTATTAAAAGACTCCATAGAAAGATTTAGGTCGAAATCTTCTCGACTTTGTTCTTGTTGTTTTCCTGGCTCCATGGATGTGTGTATGTGTTTAGATGGTTTGTTGTATTGATTTCTTTCACGCCGAGCTTTCTTATATACTACTAGCTTGAATAAACTTAAGCGTATCTCGTACGCCAAATAGAATAAAAAGGTTCTAATATTTATTTGTGATATTACCAATTCGCATTAAGCCAACAAGTTATCATACTTTCTCCCCATACGAAATGATATTTGGTCAAGAATCAAATATATCACATCTATTTTTTATTAAATAGTAAATATTCTGAATTGCTCCACTAAACCGCATAAAGATGGGTACTCAAAAGAATGTTGGGAAATTATGTTGGGTATAAAATCCCCTTTATTATAAAATAAAATGAATCACTAACAGTTGATGTCATTACGACACATTATGCTAGTTGTCATTTTAAAAGGGCAATATTTCCAACATCAGGGGGAGAGAATAAACAAATTTATAAGCTGTAATGAATTATCATATTGATCCTCGTAATAAAACGTACTGGGATAATTCATTTACATATTTTTGGCAAATCCGTTGGGAGATACATTTACTGATTTAAAGAAAGTAACCAAGTCGCATATTTGGTTATTAATGCTTCAGTAAATATTGATATTTTCAGAAATGAAGATTATTATTGATTAATGAGCCTAAGACATGCCAGAAGCATGATAGGCAGTCGATTCCAAAGAAAAGTATCCTAAATAATAATAATAATAATAATAATAATAATAATAATAATAATAATAATAATAATAATAATAATAATAATAATAATAATAATAATAGACATGATGGTTCTAGAAGAACCTCAGGCGCCTGAATGAAAATAAGGAGATCTCAATAAAATTATATCATGTCTAAAAACTATATGGAATCGAAATAAAATCGACGTCGATGATATTTACCTATTAGCACTATATTTAAAAAACGATGATTATGAATAATAGTCTGCAGACATGTTCTCTTAGAGAAAAAGAGACTACTAGATGTGTAGGATGTACGCATAAAGTTATGGATGAAAATTTCATAAAACTCCATATTTTCCAAATCTATACGTAAAGCAAATAGTATACATGATTAGAGTGATTTGACCACACATATCAAACATACTATACTTGGTCTTCACTTGTAGTATAAATACAATATATTGATGTATCAATGATGGTGCAAATAATATGAATTTTTTCTCTCTAAATCTACTACTTTTACATATATCATAAAGTAGTCTGTACACATGAAGTTGTACAAATATATGTATAGAGATTAATTTAGTGCATATATAATGCACACAAATATTTAAGGAAATATTCTCCTATGGTGGATACAGATATAACAAATATATTAATCTATCAATAAAGATAGATTTGATATGCGTCTATTTTATTCTAAAAGTCCTACTTATACAGAGATTCCTTGAAGGATATAAAATTTTTGAAACATGTCTCGAGATTTAACCTATGAGCTCATAGTTACAATGCAATAAGCATGTATTATGATTACATTGCTAAAAGACAGAAGTATGCTACATAATTATACAATATGTCATGAATATAGTTATGGTCTATTTATAAGACTAACTTGACATATACAATTTTATGAAATCCTCGAAGGATTTATTTCAAAATGCCAGAAGCATTAAATGTAAAACCCAAAGAAATGTATTCAAAGATCTTTAGAAATAATCTACGTTGATGATCTAAACACAAGGAAATTAAAGAAGTAATTGTGTTTTCTAAAGAAAGAATTCGAAATAAAAGACCTTGGAAGACCAAATATTGTCTTGGTTTACAAATTGAACATATACATAATGGTATAATTGTGCATCAATCAAATTATACGGAGAAGGTCTTAAAGTGTTTCAATATTGACAAAACGAATTCTTTAAGCACACCTATGGTGGTTAGATCGCTTAAACGTTGAATAAAATCCATATCATCCTTGTGAAGAAAATGAGGAATTGCTTGGTCCAGAATTAGAGCTTTAATGTGTCTTACAAACTGTACAAGACCTGACATTTCTTTTGCAGTAAATCTGTTGGCAAGATTTAGTTCAGCTCCCACCAAACGACATTGGATAGGAGTCAAACAAATTTTTCGATGCCTTCAAGGAACCACTAATTTGGGATTATTTTATTCTAACAATTCAAAAGAAGGTTTACTTGGATATGTAGATGCAGGTTACTTATCTGATCCACACAAAGCAAAATCTCAAACAGGATACGTGTTTTTAAATAGTGGTACTGTAATTTCCTGGCGTTCTCAGAAACAAACACTTGTTACAACATCCTCAAATCATGCTGAAATTATTGCACTACACGAAGCTAGTAGAGAAAGTATGAAAGAAGGATATATCAAGAGTGACAGAACCAAACATATTCCACCAAGATTTTTCGCTTACACGCAAGATCTCATAAAGGACAATCAGATTGAAATGAAATACATTCAGTCTAGTAACAATTCAGCAGATCTCTTTACAAAGGCACTTCACAAAGCGATTTTCAGAAAACACGTCCACAACATTGGAATGCGACATGTACAAAACATGTGTGATTTTCAGATGGCAATATGAGGGGGAGTCAACCAATCGATGTACTCTTTTTCCCTTGACTAAAGTTTTTTCCCACTGGGTTTTTCTTTAGCAAGGTTTTTTACGAGGCAGCATTTCATGGTTGAACTCTTACTAAAATTATCATCCAAGGGGGAGTGTTATAAAAGGACAATAATTATGGCTGATGAATTTTTTTCTTCTTTTACCAAGTGTAGAAGCAACCCCCAATAGTAGTAGAAGTGATAGGTAATAGTAAAAATTGTCTCTCATTTTGTTCTATAGAAGGAGATGGAGATGATGAGTTGATATGAAAATGATATGAAAAATATATATGAAAGAATTTCTACTAAATCTTCTTCTTCCATATTGTTAGAGTTTAGCCTCAAATAATTTAGCCTCAAAGTTATTAAAAATATAACAATATATATATATATATATATATATATATATATATATATATATATATATATATATATATATATATATATATATATATATATATAGGATATGGTTCGTGTGAGTACCTAAAAAATGCAGAGTACCTGTGAACACACGGGTTTCAGATGTGAACTTGCTCCGAAAAAAAGTTTTTTTTTTTTTGAATTTTTTTTCATATTCATTTAGATACAAATAATATAAGACTATTCGTAAAAAATTATATACATTTACACTTTTGATCGTCTTAAAAGTCATGTGAACGTGAAAAAATTTATGTGAACATGCTTAGTTGTGAACACAAGTTCATAACAGTACACTTCATGTGAACACATACGTTTCACATAGTTCTAGTGTGTGTTTAGGTGTGATTTTTTGCAAGTAGTCTTGTATTATTAATTTAAACACGATTGTGAAAAAAATTTCAAAAAAAATGATTTTAAGCGAGGTATCTCCGGTACTCCGCAAAACTAGTGGTACTCATTTGAACCCAAATCTATATATATATATATCTTTTGTTTTTATCAACTTTAATATCTTTTTCTTTTCTTTTACCAACTTAAATATGCATGGTTTTAAAAAGTTTTTTTAACATAAAAAGTAAAATTATATAATAGAATGTAAGTGATGCAGCCTTCAATCGTTAAATAATGAAGGATCACACCTGATAAGTTTTTAGTCAACGGTTATGACCTGATAAATTTGAAAATAACCGATGATATGTTACACATATGACATTCAATTGTCATTTTTCTAAAAGTTTACTATCGTTGAAGAATTGTCCCGTCAGGTCTCAATCAATTATGATCGATCATTTACTGATACAGTCATTAGGGTGTTTCAAGAAAAGCAAGTATGTTTCCATTTTGAACTTCAAATTTCTCAAAGTGGGTTTATGTTTTGTTGAAAGATCTTTATGAGTTTCCAAATGGGTTGCTTTCAAAACTCATGAATAATTGCTTGATGTCAAGAACCGACATCTGAAAGACTTGTTGCCATGAAGAAGCCATTGATGAACCTCATAGAACCAAGAAAGGATGAAATTAGCTTTTCCGGATAAAATTATTGATCAAGAGGTCAACTTCCAGCACGTTCTTGTTTCTTCTTTTCCTGTTAATTTTATTTTTTTTCTCGAAATTATTATTATTATTAAGTTATGACAGGACAACCCTCACAAACCACACAAAATCCCACTGCCTCTCAACTGGTTTTTGCCATTGGTAATGTCTATCCCCAGTTTAGTTTTAAGTTAACCACTGATGGTTCACGCTATAAATTATGGCGTCGTATTTTTACTGATGTGTGCAAAGGTGCCAAAGTCATGGGTCACATTAATGGAAAATCAAAACCCACTAGCCCTGATGATGAGGATTGGGAGGCCATAGATTCTCGTATTAAATCTTGGTTTTATTCCACTTGTGAACCAAATTTACTTAATATCATCACCACAGACAATTGCACTGCACATGATCTTTGGGAAGCACTTGATGCACATTTTCTGAATAATAAATTGTCTCGTAGTCTTCAACTTCAAACTCTTTTTCGAAATACCAAAAAGGGTGACCTTTCTATTACCGATTACTGTCATACACTAAAAGACATTGCTGATTCCCTAGCCGATGTTGACACCAAAATCACTGATCAGGATCTCGTTTTGCAAATTCTACAGCATTTACCTTCATCCTATCAAAGTTTAATTGATGTCATTACTCACACTAAACCTTTTCCCTCCTTCCTTGAAGCCAAAAACATGTTATTGTTACATGAATCCCGAGAAGACCAGCCTGAGCCCACCCTTGAACCTCCACCTTCCCTCAGTTCTGCCCTATACTCCTCGTCTGGCACTAATAATAATAATGGTAAAGGAAAAAATAAAAATAATCGGGGAAACAGAAACACAGGTCGTGTTGCGTCTAAGGGTAATACAGGGGGGGTTCTTTTAACAGCACTGCTTCTTTTACAGGTAACTCCCGTGATGCAGGTCAATTCAGTGCTCCACCAGCTTTCAACAATCAACTCCTTCAGCTTCTTCAAAATGCTCTACATCAGCAATCTCAGGCCTCTCACCATGGCAGTCACCATCGACAGCAGGTGTCTTCCACGCCTACTCATGCCGGGTCTCACACTCCATCTGCACTATACGCAGCACCGCCTTCAGTGTCTCCTGCACATGCAGCTCCGCCTCAGTTCACCGATCTGGCAGCTCTCTTCAGTTCAATGTCCGTTCAGCCACCTCAACAGCATCAAGATAACTACTACATGGACACTGGCGCAAGCTCACACATGTCCTTCAACCAAGGTAACTTACTTTCTCTTAAACCTTGTGGTAAGTCAAAAGTAATCATGGTTGGTAATGGTGCTTTACTCCCGGTTTCTTGCATTGGTGATACATTTCTTCCCTTATCACAAAATCACTTGGCACTGAAAAATGTACTTGTTTCTGATCAAATGGTTAAGAATCTGATTTCCGTGCGTAAGTTCACTATTGATAACTGGGTTTCTGTTGACTTTGATCCTTTTGGTTTCTCCATAAAGGATCTTAATACAGGGCGTCTTCTTCATCGCTCTGACAGTACTGGCGATCTCTACCCCGTTCTACAGCCTTCTCTGCCTTCCATACCATCTGCCACCGCTATGGTTGCCTTGTCTCCTCATGTGTGGCATCGTCGTCTTGGTCATCCGGGCACTACTACCTTTAATTTTTTATGTTCTCGTAATTTCATTTCTTGTTCCAATGCATTGTTACCTACGTGTCACGCTTGTCAACTAGGTAAACATTGTCGTTTGTCTTTTTCAAAGTCTATAACAAAGACTTCTCGTATTTTTGAACTGGTTCACTCAGACCTATGGACATCTCCTGTAACAAGTTTGAGCGGTTTTAAATATTATATACTGTTTTTGGATGATTATTCTCATTTCTTATGGGTGTTCCCTTTGCGTGCCAAATCTGATGTGTTTCAAGTTTTTTGTAATTTCCGTGCCTATGTTCTAAATCAGTTTAAAACCGATATACAATCCTTTCAGTGTGACAACGGCCGTGAATTTAACAACAACAAATTACTTGAACTTTTCCAAACACATGGCATTAAAGCTCGCTTCTCGTGTCCCTATACTTCCCAACAAAATGGCAAAGCTGAACGAGCCATTCGCACCATCAACAATGTGGTTCGTACGCTTCTGTTTCAAGCCTCTCTTCCACCCAAATTCTGGGTTGAAGCACTCACCATGTCTGTTCATCTTCTGAACATTCTTCCTACTACCACTCTGGCTTCAAAAACACCATGTGAGGTCTTGTACGACACCTTCCCGGATTTCACACACCTACGTGTTTTTGGGTGCCTCTGTTATCCAAACCTATCTTCTACGGCTCCAAACAAGCTCTCCCCTCGCTCCACTGCGTGTGTCTACCTCGGTCCTTCTCCTTGTCATCGGGGTCATCGATGCTATGATCTTGTCACTCATCGCATTATTATCTCTCGTCATGTGATTTTTGATGAAGATCATTTTCCCTATGCATCGTTTAATGCATCACCCTCTCCCTCTGAGTATGATGTGTTCTCTGATGATGTCACCACACCCTCTTTGCTGCCAAATGAACACAATGCATCATCATCCACTACTCCCTCTTCTCCTCCTTCTACCTCGCCTACCTCGAGTGATATGCCCATCACAACTGAAAATGAACCTACAGTCGATAACCAACCACAATCGTCTGATGCTCCTCATTCTCCACACAGTACCTCTGTGCAACCTGCTCCTTCAGCCACCACTGCTCCCCCTCCTCAGGAACCTACCTCCACTCATCCTATGACGACTCGCTCCCGCACTGGCAATCTCAAACCTCGTCACATCTTCAACCTTTCCGCAGTTGACTCTCTCTCCCCAATTCCCAAGTCTTCTGCTCAGGCGATTCGTGATCCTAATTGGAAGGCAGCCATGGATGCTGAAATGTCTGCCCTTCTATCTAATCACACGTGGGACCTTGTTCCCCCTCCACCAAAAGTCAACATTGTTGGCTGCCGTTGGCTCTATCGCCATAAATTTGACAGTCAGGGTCGTCTTGAGCGTTACAAAGGTCGTCTGGTGGCTCAAGGCTTTTCTCAAATGCCTGGATTTGACTATGATGAAACTTTCAGCCCTGTTGTCAAACCAGTCACTGTCAGAATGGTCCTTAGCATTGCTCTCTCCCTTAACTGGCCGATTCATCAGCTTGATGTTAAGAATGCTTTTCTCAATGGTGAATTATCAGAGGAAGTCTATATGAAACAACCTCCTGGCTATGTTCACTCTTCCTTCCCACAGCATGTCTGTCGCCTTCGAAAAGCCCTCTACGGTCTCAAACAGGCTCCCCGTGCTTGGTTTCATCGCTTCGCTGTTTTCATTACTTCTCTCGGTTTTCATTCAAGTAAATCTGACAGCTCTCTCTTTGTTTACCACCACGGTCGTGACACAATCTATCTTCTTCTTTATGTCGATGACATTATTCTGACTGCTTCCTCCCAACCTTTGGTCAATCAGATCATCTCTCGTCTCTCATCTGAGTTCAAAATGACTGATCTTGGCGCTCTCTCCTTCTTTCTAAGGGTCTCCGCTATTCGCTCTTCTTCGGGCCTTTTTCTGTCTCAATCAGTTTTTGCCCAAGAAATCATTTCTCGTGCTGGCATGGACACTTGTCATCCTTGCTCATCACCGGCTGAGACAAAGTCTAAACTACCCTCCTCTGGCAAACCAGTCGATGATCCGACTCTTTATCGAAGTCTCGCAGGTGCGTTGCAGTACCTCACGATCACTCGTCCGGAAATATCCTATGCTGTTCAACAAGTATGTCTGTACATGCATGATCCTCGCCAACCACATCTGAATGCCCTCAAACGCATTCTTCGTTATGTCAAGGGTACTTTATCTCATGGTCTTTTTCTCCGCCCATCTGCTATAAATCGTTTGGTCTGTTACACTGATGCTGATTGGGCCGGCTGTCCTGAAACACGCCGGTCCACCTCTGGGTTCTGCATCTTTCTGGGTGACAATCTTGTTTCTTGGTCCTCTAAACGCCAACATGTTGTGTCCCGTTCTAGTGCCGAAGCTGAATATCGTGGTATTGCTAATGTAGTTGCCGAATCTGCATGGCTTCGTAATCTTTTGATTGAGTTACATCTACCTCTTTCACGTGCCACTGTTGTTTTTTGTGATAATGTAAGTGCCATGTATTTAGCTAACAACCCAGTGCAGCATCAACGTACCAAACATGTGGAAATTGACTTACACTTTGTAAGAGAACGTATTGCTTTGGGGCAAGTGCGTGTGTCGCATGTGTCATCTTCTCAACAGTTAGCAGATATATTTACTAAAGGACTTCCTACACAGTTGTTTTTAAATTTTAAGTCCAGTCTTAGCATTCGTCCTCCTCCAGCTCCGACTGAGGGGGGTATGTTAAATAATGATTAATGTATAGTGTAGGGGTCTCTTATGTAAATATGTACTCTTTATATTCTGAGTGTTGAATGCAATACACCCTTGAGGGTTTCCACACACTTTAGCATATATATATATATATATATATATATATATATATATATATATATATATATATATATATATATATATATATATATATATATATCTTTTGTTTTTATCAACTTTAATATCTTTTTCTTTTCTTTTACCAACTTAAATATGCATGGTTTTAAAAAGTTTTTTTAACATAAAAAGTAAAATTATATGATAGAATGTAAGTGATGCAGCCTTCAATCGTTAAATAATGAAGGATCACACCTGATAAGTTTTTAGTCAACGGTTATGACCTGATAAATTTGAAAATAACCGATGATATGTTACACACATGACATTCAATTGTCATTTTTCTAAAAGTTTACTATCGTTGAAGAATTGTCCCGTCAGGTCTCAATCAATTATGATCGATCATTTACTGATACAGTCATTAGGGTGTTTCAAGAAAAGCAAGTATGTTTCCATTTTGAACTTCAAATTTCTCAAAGTGGGTTTATGTTTTCTTGAAAGATCTTTATGGGTTTCCAAATGGGTTGCTTTCAAAACTTGTGAATAATTGCTTGATGTCAAGAACTGAGGTTGTTGATTCGACATCTGAAAGACTTGTTGTCATGAAGAAGCCATTGATGAACCTCATAGAACCAAGAAAGGATGAAATTAGCTTTTCCGGATAAAATTATTGATCAAGAGGTCAACTTCCACCTCCAGCCACCATCGCTACTATTCACCACAAACCACCTGTTATGATGGTGCAAGAAATGGGGGATTGCAACTAGAGGTGTAATGAGCCGAGCTACTCGTGAGCTACTCGAGCTCGACTCGTTAAAAGCTCGAGATAAACGAGCTCGAGCCTCAATTTGAGCTCATTTAATAAACGAGCTCGAGCCCAAGCTTCACATGTCGAGCTCGCGAGCCTAAACGAGTCTATATATAATATATTTTTAAATTAATAAATATATAATATATAGATTAAATAAATAAAAATAAAAATTTATATATATATAATAATATAATATATAAAAGATTATATAAATATTAATATAAAATTAAAATCTTTATATATTAATAAATGAGAACATTTGATGCCACATGGCATCAAATTTTTTGTTTCCCATCTAAATCTCCTAATTTAATTCTTCCAATTAACTCTTGTAACTTATAAAATTTAAAAAACTACAATTAATTACTATTTAATTAACTCATATTAATGAAAGTTAATCTAATTAAATGACTTAATCATTTTATTTTACCTATAATGATTTCTTTGATTTATTTTATATAGCTTAATTCAATAATTTCTTTAATATGTTATTTAACCCCAATTAAACATGTTTTTATATTTACCATTTATTTATTATAATTAGAATATAATAAATTAATTTCATATTTTATATAACTTTTTTTGTCAATTTAATATCCACAATTAAAATTTTTATAATAATATTTTAAATTTATAAAATTTATAAAATATAATTATTTATTAAACATACTCATGTTTTTACATGGGTCAATAAACTATTATATAATAAACGAGTCGTGCCCGAGCAGAGCCTAAGCTTGGAAAACTATTCACGAGCCAAGCTTGAGCTTTACATACAGAGCTCGAAACGAGCCAAGCTTGAGCTTTACATATAGAGCTCGAAACGAGCCAGCCTCGAGCCTGATACTTTTAAACGAGCCGAACTCAAGCTTAAACGGGCTCGGGATCGGGCCCGGCTCATTTACACCCCTAATTGCAACTCTTTTAGGTCCATGTGAAAAGGGTACCTTCTTTATATTAACTTCTGTTTAACCAAATATGTCAAAAACTGATCAAATAGGTGAGTCATGGGCGCTGGATTTCAAGTTCAAATGTCACAAAGTGCTATCAACTTATTTCTGAGACTTTTTTCATCGAAACACCTAAAATTTGTCAGGTAGGAGCATGTTGGATCAAATATGCAAAATGGCAACAGATTATAGAGAGATTTTCCTACCACAGAGACCACATCAAAATGTTGATCGTTCTACATCGTTAGAACATAAAAACTCGATTAAACTTCGCAGAGTTAATAAGCAATAAGAAGATTAAAATGAAACTGACCGATCCTACACCGGGCCCAGGTAATCTCCCTCCAAACCGACAACTGCCTGGAACTCCTTCTGAGCCTCCATGTACTTGACCCCGATCACAATGCATCGTAGAGTCATATCTTTCTCGATTCTCGACCCCGTCTTTATGTTCAGAAAACACGGGCTTTCCGCAATCTGATATTGGTAATCAGTCATTTTTTGGTTGGAGAGGTAAAGGTTCTCGATCGGTCCACACCTCATGAACACCCCGTGCTTTAGGATCTTGTGGACAACTCCTTCTATGACCTCTCCTCGGAAGACCTTAAAACTCAAGCATGTGAAGGTGACTGGAAACAAAACATCGCCTGAATGCTCTCTCACCTTCCCTTCTCCGATTTTATCCAAAGTGGTCACTGCCAGAAGGTACCCGAGATCTTTGGTCGCTTTCTTGGCAGAGAAATCGTCCAACAACCGAACCAGTATAGCCTTCTGTAACATCAATCCCTTAATGTCAAGGTTCTCAGCCGGTATTACCACATTCCAATTCAACTGTACCTTGAGAAACATTTTTCGATCTTATCCCACCTGTCATAATACATAAAGAAAATCAATATTAAAACTTATTTCATTATTTGGCATCAAAATCATTGTAAAAACATCCTGTCGTTAATCAATATAATGAGAAGTAGCCTCATTGGCAAAACAAATACAAGACATAGAAGTAACCCCACCAACGAAAAATACTGCTCCAACCTGGATGCCCTGTAAATGTAGTGATCAAATGTCTCTGTCTACCTCACAGTGGTGGCTCAGAGTATAATGTAGGGAAAGTTACCAAGAAATGTAATATAAACTACAAAATTTGACAATAAAGGTATTGTAAAAAAAATTTTTGCCGAGAAAGGTAATCTACAATCCTATTTTAGTCGAGAAAGGACATGAAATTTAAGTTTTAGGTCAAGAAAGATAATCAAATAATATTCTTTTACCAAAAAAGGAAGGATAAAATTAAAAATTTACCTTCTTAATTGGTCATCAATACCCCTTAAAGGAAGGGCCAAGAAAGGGGGACAACGGGTAGGAGAAATGGAGGTTTGGGCTTTAGAGGGGTTTGGCGTTGCTTATGTTTTTGTCAAATTTGAATTTTATGTTATCTTTCTTGGCCTAAAAAATTTTTACATTACCTTTATTGTCAATTTTTGAAGTTTATACACCTTTCTTGGTAATTTGCCCTAGAATGTAAATCTATGTCAAGATTATCTCACAATGAAAAACCAGAATCCTGAGCTCCCAAATAAAGAGACAAACTTTCCTTGGAGAACCAATTTAAACCATTGTCTCTATGACTGGATTGGACACATCGAGACTTTTCTCGTCTGTTAAACCTTTCAATATTATTATTAACCCACACACCCCCACCCCGCCACCGTCCCCTAAACCTCCCTCCTCACCATAAACACTTCTCACTATTCATCCCAAAGTGCCTTCTTTTCCACCCAAAAAAGCCACCACCAGTTCCCGATAAGACCCCAAACGAACCCTCAAGCTTCCCACATTTATCCCTCACAAAAAAAAGGTTATTTAACTGTTAACTGCATCGTGTACTAGAGTCTGAGTCGTTGCTTCATATATACATTGATACAAACACCATAACTGTTAAGTATATATGTACAATTCTCAGTGCACTTGGTACATGGTAACAGTAACTGTATTAATCAGAATTATAGAATTTGTTGTTCAAAACTGCAACACAAGAAGCTTCAAAACTACAGAATTGGTACTCATTTCTTAGGATACCATGAAGTAGGAGAGTTTAAAAGTTCAAATAATAATGAAGTAGGCAGATTGGAGCTTTGTTTGCATAATAATTCATATCTGGGACAAATATCAGCAGATTTGTATGAAACATTTAGGTTATCAGGCGTAGTAATGGCTAAGAAGAAAAGATAAGGAAAACCCAAAAAGCAAGAACAAAGCCAATCCATTTTCATAACCAGAGCAATCACCAACCATATGCATAAACAACAATGCCTGCCGGACCATCAATACTCAGAGCTGAGAAATGCCATAAACAAATAACAATTAGCCTCAACCAATTGACCCTCACGATGTTAACGCCATTTGAGACCTTAATGAACAAGAACCTCTTTGCAGCCAAAAGCAACAGGTCTAAAACGAGAAGAAGAATCGGCATAACATGCAAAGGGCAAAGATGGTTGTCAAAGGCACCTCTTTTGGCAGTAAGATAACCAAACCAAGAAGCCATAGATTGAATAGAGATGAATGAACAACAGCGAAGTAGACAACAACACAATTGCATCTTCAAGACTAGTTTACATAGGATCTATGGAGGTAGCCATAATAAATACAGGTAGAAATGGTGTGGACTATGGAGGACATGTGGCAGCCCATCAAATACATTCTCCTACAACATATCTTCACCATGGTCAACAGCAACTCTCTACTACACAGACAAAACCCCTCCTTTGAACCCAACAAAGTGCATGCACCAAAACCCCCTCAAATTGTAACCAATGAATCTCAAACGCAGATCGACTTTGGTCCCTTGATTTCAGTAGAGGAGCATCGATATGTCTTGATTTCTGAAGAGGAGCGTTGATTCGTCGATGCTGTGAGATAATAAACCCAGCAGAGGAGAAGGAGCGGTGGTCGAAATGGTTTCAGGTGGCTGCGTCGTTAGAGAGAGAGAGGAGTGGAAACTATTTCGACTGATAAGAGAGTGGCAGGCGTGGTTTTTTTCCCTCATCCGATCAGATAGCGGTAAGAGTTATTGGGTTATTTTCCCCTTTTCATTTCAAACGCTCTTATGACGAAAGGGACCTAATTGATAAACCTGATAACTTAAATTAATTAATTTAAATAAAAAAGGAAAGGGCTTAGCTGATAATTATCAAATTTATATTAAACTAAGCTAATCCCAAAACCAGATGTTATAGGAAAATCAATGTAGATATAACCTATTAACCTGTTAATGTCAAGATTTTGAAACCCTAAACCCTAATCTGCCTTGTATGTGTGAATTGTGAAGATCAGAAAAAAATCAAACAATAGTTCACGGGTTCTTCGAAACAAAGGTATCAAACCCTTCTACACCTCATGCATTTGTTATTTAATTCCTATGATGTAGTTGCTTTTGCAAAATCAGAAAAGAATTAGAGAAATTAACAACTTAAACATTGAAATCTAGAGCAAGAAATCAAACCTGAAACTAGGGTTTTGGACGGCGGTGATGGTAGTGGTTCTGTGACCGGCGACGTTACACTGGGGACGGACTCAACGGCCTGGTCCTCGGCGGCCGTGAACCCGAGAGATAGATAGGATGAGCGTGAGTGAGTGAGGCCGAGTGGTGGTGGCGCTGGAACCCTGGGGCGACGGTGACTGCGACAGCCGCAAAGAGTAAGACAGAGAGAGAGCGAGCGAGAGAGGAGACCAAAGAGGGAACAACCTGGTGGTTATTGGTGTTCGCCGGCGAAGGAGCAACGGCGGTGGTCGCCGGCCAGTGAAAAGACAGAGAGCAGAGAGGGAGAGCGAAGAGAGAGAGAGAGATAGACTGAGAGTTGTGTATCAGTGTATTTGCGTGGGTCTGTGTGACCGAGAAAGAAGGAGAAAAGAAAAGGGAACCGGGTATGGATCCAACCCGACTCCCCAACCAATCCCACCAACTAAATAAATAAATATATAGATTAAATTAATTTTATTTTTTATTGGATTAATATATTTAATATTATTTAATAAAAATAACTTGATTTTAGATATATCAATTCAAATAAATATTTTTTCATATTGTCATATATACCATAAGGACTAATGACCAAAAATAGTAACAATTTTATCATTTTCATCATTAATAGTAACATTATTTATTTTTTATCATTAATAATATTGACTTTTGTATTTTTTATCGTTTATAGTAACAATTTTTTATTTTTCTATCAATAATAGTAATCGGTGACCTGCAAACCTGTTTAGCAGGTCACCAACTTTTCAGAATTCAAAAATAGTAACATTTTTTTATATTTTTATTAATAATAGTAACATATCAAATTAAAACTTAATTTTTTTATTTTATTATGTTTTCTAAGATTTTATAAACACTAAAATAAATCTAATTTGTGTTTCAAATTTTGTTTTCAAATTTTATAATAAATTTTAGTTTTTATTTTTCTATTATTATTTATGTATTTAAAGTTTACTTAATTATATAATTACTATCTTTAGTAACTATTTTTAAATTCCATTAAATATATTTATTTATAATTTTTATTTTTTCGTAACCTAATTAATTTTTTTAACATATATTCTGAATATTTACGGTTAGACAATATTCGATTATTTTTCATAACCATATATAATATGAACGAAAAAAAATTACGAATCATTCCAATTTTGACTTTTTCCAAACGAAAAAACTATAAACCATCATTTTCTTAGTTTTTCCGAACAAAATAATATAAATCGTTCCATTTTCTAGTTTTTCCGATCTAAATGGGTTATAGTGTTTTATTTTAAAAAAAAATGAATATAAGTCTCAGTATTTTTCATTCATAAAACTATAAACCACAACTAGTCATAGTCTTTCCATCCTGGAAAAACTAAAAAAAATGAATGGGTCGCAATATTTTTTCATTCATAACACTTTTCATTTACAATTAAAAAACTACAAATTGATTGGCTTTTTAATAAATTCCAAACGTAACGGATTAAAATCTATTCAGGTTTTAGCTTTCCCGAATGAAAAACTATGACTCATTCATGTTTGAGATTTTTTTACAAAAAACCTGTAAACCAATCTGATTTTTGTTTTTTCTAACAAAATAATTGCAACCCATTTATTTTTTTTTAACAACGAATGAAAAAAACCGGTTTATAATTCTTCTGAATGAAAATATTGCAACCCATTTTGATTTTTAGTTTTTCAAAAAAAAAAATACAACACATTTAGATTGAAAAAATTAAAAACCAGAATGAATAATCTTTTTTAGTTTGGAAAAACTAAATGATAGTATGGTTCGAATTTTTTTGTTTGGAGTTAAAAAATTACAAATTATTTAGTTTTTTAATCTGTACAAATGAAAAGTACTACAATGTACAATGCATTCAAGTTTTTAGCTTTTCTGAATGACAAAAACTACGATCCATACATTTTTTAGTTTTTTTAACAAACAATTATGAACAACTCTGGTTTTTTTATTTTTGCCAACGAAAAAATTACAACACATTCATTTTTTAGGTTTTAACAACAAAAAAAACTATGAATAATTGCGGTTTATAGTTTTTCTTAATAAAAAATATAGTGCAAAACATTTTGATCTTTAGTTATTAAATAAAAAACTACAAACCATTTAGAACGAAAAACTAAAATGATTCATATTATTTTTTTCGGAAAAAAACTAAAAAAGAGAATGGTTTAAACTTTCTTCGTATGGAAAAATGAAAATTGAAATGATTCGTAGTAGTTTTTTAGTTCATATTATATATAACCGTGAATAAATAATCGAATATTATCTAATCGTAAATAATATTCAAAATTTATATTAAAAATTATAAGGTTATAAATATTAAAAATTGTAAATAAATAAATTTGATGAAATTAAAAAACAAGTCACTGTAATTAAATAAACTTTAAATAAATAAATAATAAATGAAATTAAAAACTAAAATTTTATTATAAAATTTCACAACAAAATATGAAACATAAATTGAGTTTATTTTGGTGTTTATGAAATCTTAAAAAAACTTAAAAAAAAAAGTAGGTTTAATTTGATATGTTACTGTTATTGATAAAAAAAAAATATGAAAAGTTGTTATTATTTTTTATAAAAGAAAAGTTGTTGGTGTCCTGTTAAACAAGTTTGCTAATCACCAATTACTATTATTGATAGAAAAATAAAAAATTGTTACTATAGACGATAAAAATTATAAAAGTCAATGTTTGTACACCCTCACAAGTCACATAAATGTCACGTTAACACAATATCATAAGTGACAATAACACATGCAATCTATATTACATGTGTCAAAGGGTAATGCAAATCACTGACAAGTTAAACTTTCATACAAAGGTTTAACAATGTAATCACACGTTCGATATAATTAACCACCCTGATTAAGCTAGCAGGTGATAAACCCAGTCGTATGAGTACCAAAAATAACCCAACACACACTATATAGATAGGGTAAGTGAGTTTGAATCCACAGAGAAAGTCAGGTTGTTAACTTAGTTTTTGAGACTGTTTTGATTGAATTGTACCATTTGCTTTGAATTACTAAACTAGTGCTGATTGCTACTATTGCGGTTTAACACAAAAGAGTTGAATTATAGAGTTTCACTTAAGGAGAATATGTAACACCTGCTAATTTCGAGTTAATTAATTTCGAATCGCTTATTATATGTATAAGACATGAATTATTAATTCAATTGTTGCCATATAAAATAATGAATTTTGTAATTTTAAGGATTAGGAAAATAATTATAATATATATAAATTTGGATATGCATGCATGAATGCATCCTATCATCATCATCATCCAACCAACACATATATTCCTTTACATGTGAAAAACCCTAATAACAAACATTTGCACCTCAAAGAACATATAACCACTCTCTAGAATTTGAGCACTTTTTTCCTGATTTTTGGGGCTGGAATTCAAAGATTGGATCAACATTTTCATCATTTTCAACTCAAATCACCATCGGAGATTCATCAAGGTAACTCTATTCACACCATAATATTCACCGTATACATGTATCAATCATAGAAATATAATTTCTGCTTATAGTATAATCTGAAATTAAACATGGAAACAATGATAAACAACACCTCCACAAATTTGGTTTCAAAGCTTCAAGAACAACAAAATGGATTTTCATGGATTTGGGTCAATAAATGGAAAACTTACATATAAAATGAATCAAATCAGAAAAGTAGAATTGAAACCAATGGGTTTGAGTTGGGTAGTGGTTTGAGCGTCTAGGCCGGGGCGGTCGAGCGGTGGCCGGCGAGGTGCACGGCGGCGGTGGCAACCCCATCGGTGCCATCTGCTTGTCCGATTTTCTTTCTGTTTTTTTTTCTTTTGTTGTTGCTGTGCACCAAGAGAGGTGGAGTACGTCGAGTTGTGGTGGGGTGGTGGGCTCGTCGGCGCCGGAAATGGCTTGGCCGGCGAGCTAGCCGGTTCTCTTCAGGCAGCCGCCGGCTCCCTTGCCCTCTTCTTTTTCCTTCTGTTGCTCAGCCGAGAGGGAGAGAGGAGAGTGGGAGTGGTGTGTGCGTAGAGTGGTGTGTGGTGGTGGTCCGGTGCCGGAGACTTCACCGGCCGGCGATTCCTTCCCCTTGGTCGGCGCTGTCTGTCTTCTTCTCTCTGTTTCTTTTTTTTTTCTGCAGCTGACCGAGAGAGGGGAGAGGGAAAAGAGTTTTATTTTTTTTATTTATTTATTTTTAATTCCTTTAATTTAAATTAGGTTAGGGTTACAAGAGTTGGGCTAGGGAGTTATGGGTTTTTTTTAGAATTTATGGGCTGTTTTTTTATCTATAATTTAGTTTGGGCTTCAATATTTTGGGCTAAAAGATGAAAATGGTATTTATTTTATTTGAGGATTTGGGTTGGGTATTTTGTTAATGACCATAAGTGTAATTCTTGGGCTGATTAGAATTGTTAGTTGGTTGGGTTTCTTAGCTTAGAAACTATTTTGTTTTTCTTTAATGTTAAGGATTAAGTGAGTTGTTGATTTCTTTTATTTTGGGGTTCCTATTGGATTAATCTTGGGCCATGATGTTGGATTTTAAGATTAAATTGATTATGAGTCCATGTTTCTTATTGGATTGATTAATTAAATTAAATGGGTTTGGTCTTTTTTTTTTGAATTGGGCTAAAATATATAGATTAGAGTTTAATTGGTTAGATTTAATTTATTTAAGTTTAGATGGGTTATCCAATAAGTTATATTAGGTTTATATGTGGGTTGAAGTAGTATAGAGTTAATTATTAATAATATGATTAATGCAAGTTTAAAAGGATCTTAAATTAAGATTTGATATGATTAATCAATTACTTCTATATGAGAGTTTAGTATTTGCTTATTAAACTTTAATAATAATAAAAATGCATCGTTTATAATTAAGTAATTTGAGTTATTTAATTAGTTAAAAATTTATGCTATGTAGTTGGGTTAATGCATAGTTGATTTTTAGGTTTATGTAATTTAATAATGGAGACTAGTGGATTTTGATTTGAATCTATTTGGATGGAATTTTATATAAGGTCTTTTATAGAATAATTAATAACCCGTTCTTTACAATGGAAATTAACTAAATATAATAACCACAATTGCGAATAAATAATTATCAATAAAGGTGTAACCTTTAAAACAAATAAGTCATCATTTTATTTATCAGTTACAGAACTCTAATAATCTAAATAGATGGAGGACATAAAAAAATTTATGAAGTTAGAGATATTGATAAATAGACAATGTACTTTTATATCAGGACTCTAGAGATTCGATCGAGATTTGTGGCTCTCAGAGTCTCAGTAGTGCTTTCAGTCGATATCGTGTTGTCGTTTGGCGAGTACGGATTTGCAAGCACAGTGAGTAATCGATTTAATTTCGCGAATGAACATAAATGATATGCTTGCACTGGATATCTCTTTCGTTCCTATTGCCATGATTATTCTTTAACTATCATGTTTAGCCTTGAATGTTGTATTTATTTCGTTGCATTGAGCCGATATCTGAGAACCCTTTTCCCCAGTATGCATACTGTGTATTATGTGGATTGAGCGAGGTTGTTGTGTGCTTCCGAGTTGTATGGCGGGCGAGCCGCATGTTTTGTACACGTGCTAACCGAGCGAGTCGTACGCCGTGTACCTGTTATCGGGCGAGCCGATAACAATATCCTATTCGTGTATGCTAAACCGAGCGAGTCGTAATGCTACACATGTTGAATTTGAGCCGATATTTGTGTTGATCATGTTATATATGCTTGTCTGTGTTTTTAAATCTGTTACTCGCTAGGCGACGGCTTACCCCGGTTGTGGGGGCAAATTTTCAGGTTTAGCTGATAAGGGAAAAGCACCAGCTTCAGGATCTAGAGTTTGATGACTCGTGGTATCAGAAAATACTTCCGCATTTACTCTGATTTATATTTTGTACTTGGGACGGGTAGATCCCTAGACTTTCAATTTGGTTGTAATAATTAGATGTTATATTTTAGCGCACTCTGAATGAGGTGATTTTAGTTTATTTATGTAATGAAATTGAAGTTTGAGATTAGAACGCTTTATTTTATAATTTGAAGATTATGTTGCAGATTTTAGTAAAAGCGCCACGTTATTAGAACGGGGCGTTTCAGAATAGGTGTTTGCTCTCTTGTTGTACATATTATGGCAATTCGGAATGTTCAATATACAATTTTCATGAGAATGAACTAGACTTTACAACCAATGCTCTTAAGACAACGTATACTGCTCAATTAGTTGTCTTCCTTTCACATACTAAGTTAGCACAACCAATAATATCAATATAAACTGTTTCATACAACATCCACCGTTTAATCAAGTTCATTCATTCAAACACATGATTCACAACCCCTTAATTACACATGAAACTGAATATAACATAACATTTGTTCATGTCATAATATGCAAACTCAAAAACAAACACCGTAATGTATTTAGCCCAATATTGTTTGGACTTGCACACAAACAACAATTGATATAATGAAGTACAAACCAACTACCAACAAGTGTGTAAAACACAAGGAATTGGCTGTCGAATGCTTGATCGATGATCCTTCTTGTTGTTTTCTCCTTCTGGTCGTCTCCAAAAACTGATCTCCGTGAGTGAAAACGAACTCCCCACGAACCCCTTAATTCTGGTAACCGTCCCATTCAAAAGCAACTCTCCTACAGGAATTAGCGTACCAGCGTCGACCACAGCGTCTAGGACGCTAGTCAGGACGCCGAGGTCCTCTAACAGGCGTTATGCAAATGCCCAGCTTCTGTAATTGCACATTCTATGCGCTTTTCTGGCGTCTAGGACGCTCCCTTGGACGCCCATGCATTTTTAACTCCTCCAACTACCGATTTGCTTCTTTTCTTGCCAATCACCTACAACTACCAACTTACATTAGCGGTACCAATTTTCTTGTATTGAACACACACAAACACAACAAAAACACACAAAAACATAAGTGGTTAATATCACTGATCAGCAGGCTACAACTAGGGGTGTAAACGAGCCGAGCCGAGCCTGAGCCCGTTTAAGCTCGAGCTCGGCTCGTTTAAAAATACCAGGCTCGAGCTCGAGATCGGCTCGTTTCGAGCTTCGTATGTAAAGCTCGAGCTCGGCTCGTGAATAATTTTCCGAGCTTGAGCTCGGCTCGGGCTCGACTCGTTTATTATATATTTTAATTTTTTAATTAATTTTTAAATAATCTTTTTTATATAATATATATAATTTGTTATTTTAATATATTTATATTTATTTAATCTATATATTATATATTTATTAATTTAAAAATATATTTATATATAGGCTCGTTTAAGCTCGTTTAGGCTCGCGAGCTCGATATGTGAAGCTCGGGCTCGAGCTCGTTTATTAACGAGCACGAATTTAGGCTCAAGCTCGGCTCGGGCTCGTTTAATTCGAGCTTTTTTCGAGTTTTTAACGAGTCGAGCTCGAGTAGCTCACGAGTAGCTCGACTCATTTACACCCCTAGCTACAACTAGCTATCGCATATAAATACTGAATACATACACAAAATACCGATCTACAAAAATCCCAAAAGATGCTATCACATGCAGTACTAATACGATCATTACAGAAAAGGAGATACAAGAGTCTTCAAGTAATCCCAGTCCTATTTTGACTGCTGCTGCTGCTGAGCCCCTTTCTGATTCCTTGAAAATGTTAGACTCGACAACGTGAGCTGGAAAACTCGTGAGTACGTTAGGTTTAGACTCTGCAGAATAAACACATAACATGCATGGCGATGGCTATCCCTATCCCTGGCAATCAACAACATATCTCGGGTATAGTCACAAGAAAGTCTGAGTTAGCGAAAGTCTTCTTTTGCTGCCTATGGATCTGTCTTCTCTTGAATTTGTTCACAGACGATTTCGTGCATAATCCCTGTGGGGCTGTGGAAACCCTTCCCCGACTAACAAACCGCACGTAGCAGTGGTTAGCAAAATCCTGTAGCACAGGAGCGACATGGCTACAGGCCCTGCTGTATATATACGCTCTGGAGACTGACTAGGGACAGTCACCCATCGCGAGTCACTGTCCGTATGGGACTCATCACGGACACCCTGGATTGGATCTCATCTCATGCACAATATAACACACATAACAAGAATAAAAACATACATGAGGTTCACGTCCCTGTCTCATGCACAACACATATAATAACAGTAGCTACACAACTAAAACTCGTAAAATGATCTCGCAGTTCAGAAAAGAACTCGAGTACTCACCTGATGATTACACCACTTGTCTTAATCACTGAACCCTCGGATCACTGTTTCAGCCTGACACACTTATTACTCGTCCCTGTAGCAATACACAGATCCCAAACTGTTAACTCAACCCAACAGACATATAACAGACCCACACACTGAACTCATAACTAAATTGGACTCCCGGAGCGATCCCAACCAGACCCCAAAAGCCCAAAACAAAATCTGGCCCAAAACAACTGATCGTGGCCCGTACTCGGCCCATCGCAGTCGTGCTCGCGATTGCTTTCTACCCATCGCAGCTGCGGTCCTAGATCTCGGTCGTACTCGATCGGTACCTCCGCAGGACCCATCGCGACCGCGCTCCTGGGCGAGCAGGTCTTCCCCTGTTCGCTGCCATGGCTGTCCAAGGGTTTAAACACCCCACAACTCCGATTTCATCAACCATAAGCATACAAAATTGATACATAATTATGCTCCTACAGACCCTTGGCCAATTTTCACAATTTTAGTAATAACCAACACGAATTTAAGCTACCAAACCAAGATTTCTTACCTTCTCTACTTCAAGAACACAAGATGATGATGAGGATGATTTTCAATAATTAATCTCTGATATGGAGGCTTTCTTGCTGCTGTTTACTCAAAGCACACACACCCGACACACACCTTCAACTTTCTAAAACAAGGAAAATAAAAAATGGATTCAAAGGAGCTCGAATATATGTATCGTTTCTATTTTTAGTAACTCCAGACCCAATAATCCGAACCCGATATCACATTTTCACTATTAATATCATTTCAATCCCTTTAATCCTGTGATCTCATAAATATAGTTAATACACTAAAATAATAACCCCGTGACACGTATATCATAATCCCGACACGTATAATTCCACTAATCGGGATATAATTGGATCAACACAATATAATTAAAATAATAATCCACTAACATAGATCCACGTATCAGGTTCAAAAGCGGGATGTTACAATGTTACTAATGATAAAGAATAAATAACGTTACTATTAAAGATAAAATTCGTTACTATTTTTGATCATTTGCCCATACCATAATTCAAAATTCAAATAGTTTCATTAGTTCATATCTCCCTCCCTCTCTCACACTCTTTCTATTTCATACCACCTGTCCACTCCCTTACCACTATGTCGCCGACCTCCGGCCTTGCACCTCTCATGATTGTCGACCACCACCATGATACTGTCAAATATATATTTTGCATCGTGAAGAAGAATGCACGAAGATTTCATGATGAACATGAAAATTTTCACCCGTCATTGAATATCTAATGATGAACACAAAGATAAATGATAAACAAATTTTTTTGGTGCATCGAGAATCTCATGATAAAACACAAAAATCTCATGATAAAACTCACAATAAACATCAAATTTTTGATACATCGAAAAACAGCATCATGCACAATCTTAACTATTATAAAGTTAATTAATTTACATAACATTAAAATTAATAATTTATGAACTTATAAATAATGAAATAAAATTGTTTAGCGGATTGAAAATAAGTTTATAAATAAAATACTAACAATAAATATAAGTAAAATACTAAAAAATAATTATATTTATATATAAAACAATTGATATATAAATAAAATAATATATAATAAATAAACTTTGGACTATAAATGAAAAATAATAAAAACATGAAGAATAAAAGGGTCATAGTTGAAAATGATAAAATTGTCATTATCACAAAAATGCCATTATCACAAAGTTTACGGTTTAACGTTAAGTTTAACGGCTCAGGGACTAATACTGGACAAAATTAACAAAATAGAGATGAAATTTAGGATTATTAAGATTAAAGGATTGTATCCGAGAAAATCATCAAAACACAGGGACGAAAAATGTCTTTTACTCTTGTATATATGTATACAATTAATGACAATAAGTTGGTATCAAACGTGTAATTATAGTCATACAATTTATGTAGCATTAGAGTTTCGACGTACGTACGGGAGACCAATCGTTTTTTCGGCTTTAGAAAATTGTTAAGTTTTTTTTTTTTTAAGTTTAGGAGACTACTTTGGAGATTTAACTAATGAAAGAATTTTAAAAAAAAAGTTCTGAATTTTCAAACGATTTAATAGTTATAATAAGATATTTGGGCGTATATAAGAATTTTAAGAGTTTAGGAGAATATATGCTAAATAAGAAAATTTATAAAGATACATGCATAAATATTAAGTTTTACAAGGTCGTATTCTCATATATGAAATTCTCCATATATTACAACGGTCATAACCATATTCTATGCTGGTTAATTTGATTTTTTTTATTGCATGTTATTACATCAATATTAGTTGAAGTCTTGTGCCTTTTTTTTTTTTTTTTTGACATTGCAACTAAATAAAATTCTACATAAAAATATTGCATTGTTATAACAAAGTTTACTAAAAGATTATCAATTGGCTGAGTTACTAATCTAATGTTATATATTAACTAATTACATAAATAGAATGTTCTATATTCATTTTTTCTAATTTCATAAGCATTAATTATCAAATAAGGTAACGTAAAACTGAAGCGGCAAAAAATCACCGAATATCTGTTTCATGTTGGGGAGTGGGGACGAGGATGGAACTGTAAACTAAATACTTGTCGAGGTCGGGGATGGGGTTAAGGTCAATACCCGTCCTCGTTACCATCTTTAATGATCAGAATGTGTACATCAACAAGCAATAATTTTAAAACTTTGACTCCGACGAACTACTTGTCTCTTTTATTCATACATAAAATAATAAGAAACGTAAATACTCAGGAAGTTTAACTTCGAGCTCGACTCAACAATTTTCAAATAATGTCAGTCGGTCTCGAGTTTGCAACTCGATTACACCCCTAATTCGTGAAGGCATAAAAACCGAAGTCAGATTGACTAGTAGTTGAAAGAGGTTTGGAGGTTGAGTTTGTAATTCTTGATGATGACAACACAAAGCGTCAAGGTCTCTTACAATACCAACGTACTTTTTCAAATGTATCGATATGGTACATGAACTTTTAGTGTTACCCATATAATACACATTACCTTAGTTTTGCGGTCCAATATGGTACATTTCTATATAAAGTCTAATTTTTTATACAAATAGAGTCCAGTTTAAATATTGAATTGTATCATACTGAACCGAAAAAATAAAAATGAACAGGTAATAAAAAATTTTCATATATCATATCGATACATTTATAAAAGTGTGTGGTATTGTGCGATCTTAACCCTAAAAGAATAGTCGAAGTCCACGAAGAATACCAAATTTGCTTATACATTAGAATGTTAAACATATATGAAGACCAAACTACATCCACCGATTCATTCTTTGTCAACCCTAGAATACCATCTTCGACTATACATTTCTGAATGAAATTTTAGTTGGGACGATGAATTACACAGAACTCTAAGAAGTCGACTATACATATATATTTATATATGTACCTTTGAAATGAAGCGGTTGCTTGTAACGCTTAGTATGGATTCATGACTCCCGATTTGGTGAGTTGAGATATTTCTCTTTCTCGTCTATGCATAACACGTAAGAACTCGTCTGAGCATAAATTCCCATCTTGATTTGCATCAAACAGGTGAAAAACCAGCTCAATTACATTGTCACTCAGCGATACGCCACATACCTGCGTACGTACAACGACCTCGACCTTTATTCACGAGTTCAATACTTTAACCAACATCGATGGGTTAAGTCTGATTTGACCATCCAACTATCACAAATTAGCCACTAAACTTTTCCTAATATGTATTTAGTCAATCGACTTTTCTTTACCATCCACTTCAATGCAATTGGAGGACCAGATCGGTACAAAAATGAATAGTTAGGTACCAAACAGGTACGTATTTTCACTAAAATGGATGTAAAATTAAAGTTGAAGGCCTAAAGATGTACCCCAAAAGAAGTAAAAAGTTAGCGGCCAAAATAGACACGTTTGATGGACAAATCTAACATTAACCCGGATATAGTCACACATAGTGAAACAATTAATAGGATGACTTACGTGAGATGCTGCTCGTTGAAAATCCTTCCTTGTTAAAAATCCGTTGACCTTCCCATAGCTGAAAAGGGCTAGAGAAAATGGCTGCAATCTTTTACGAAGTTCTGCAAAGTTTTTAAATTCCTCAAAGGTAATGCGGATGTTCTTAAGGTGAGGCTCGTTATCTAACTCGTCAACACGGTCAAGCAACCTGTTCATGTGTCGTATATCACCCGACGCAACCATGGACAAGACAAAATCCTTGGCTGGTATGGTTCCACTCGATTTGAAATCGTAATGAGAAAACTCCAACCATACCATCTACATTATATGAACATCATTATCAAAATGTTAGATTGTTAATACACTGTCCAAACTACTACAATTATAAAACACCGGACTAGATATCAGAAAATAACTAATCTAATTATTTCTTTTTCTTAAAAGTGACAAAGAAGTACAGCGAAATGGCATGACAGAAATAACTTCTTTCAAAATATTCATTCAGAAAACATGTCAATATGAATATATGATCAAACTTAGCTTACGGGAAGTCGGTAACATTACAAACACATACCTCATTGTGCAGATCGTGCAGAAACTGAACAAATTTGTCATGTTTGAGGCGCTCATTACCATCTTCACCAAAAAAATAGTTCACTAGTCCCCCGTTTTCCACATGACCTCCGACTCTAAGTCCAGTGCGCAGTCCATCCTTCTGGAGGGCACCTTGTCTATTATGACCACGCATCAAGGACATCACCTTTTTAAATTCTTCTCTATCTATCTCTCTGAGGATTGACAGAATGTTTGAGTTCTCAGTAACACAAAACATTATTCTTTCTAAGTAATGTCAGCCTAAACAACGACCCAACATAGAAGGATGAAAATAAATTTGAAAACTTAAAGCATGAGGTTTTAGACTATATCGCAAGCTTATCAGCTTGCATACAATTATGCATAACCGATTCAAAGTCTTGCTATCTATAACCCTTTGAATCGAAGGTTGCCATCTTTGAACATCAGCATAATATCAGCTTGTTTAATGATTATGTATCCGATTAAAAAGTCTTGTAAACTATTTACCAAACCTAAGAACCTAAAGAGCTTTATAACAATCAGCCTACCATCGATCATACATGCTACAATTTGTATCTTCTGTTAACAAGTCATCCCAATAAAAGTATAGATTGTAATAACATATGCCTAAATCTAATCAAGCAACATAACATGACCATGAACCTAAGATACAGAGATGTTCCAGTCTTGAATTTGTAATCACGTTTTTTATCAACCAAACAGCCAGCTAAATATCTCATCATGACATTATCATAGGTAGCGTGGAGCAAACAGCTAAAATCAGTTAATCAGGAAGAACTGTGGTTCATATTTTTAGCACAGAAACATAACAGTTTTATTACATTAAGTCGGTAACACTCCAAATTATCTGAACAATTCCAAAGCATTCAAACAAAAGACTTGGCTCAAGAATTAAGTTCAATATGTAAAACAATCACAACTGTTAAGATATATTATTTAACCCTAAATTTATATGTAAATGATTTTATAAGTTAGTTACTTAGTTGCTCGTCCATCGTGTATAACAATAGACTACTATTAAGGTCCAAAAGTAGCAACAGATGCCTACCCATCATTGTCAATGTCAAACATTTTAAATGCCACTGAAAAGCTCGACTCCGGTATGCTGAGTAGAGTAACAAAAAATATATACCTGTGAAGAAAAATGACATTAGTAAAGAATAATGGAATGGAGATATATAACATTCTGATACAATATTGCTGAGAAATCATAGAAGTGAGCTTATAAGAAGAGAAGAAGTAAATTGAGTTATTACATATGTATGTCAAGACATGCAGCAACTCACTCTTTAAAAGATATGAGCCCATCATTGTTCACATCAAAAAGCATGAAAAATTCTGAAGGTGCACAATGCAACTCCCCTGGAATCCTTTCCCCTCTAAGAAATCCCTCTCGTACAAGGTTTGACTCGGATGGAGGGAACACTGGAACAATAGCACGCATCAAATCTCCTGGTGTCATAAGTGTTTCGCCTCTAGTATTCTGAACTGATGCAAAGTATTCAAACACCTTCAAACAAAATAGGTTTAACCATGTAAGTCATTACAGAAATGGTACAATAATCATTAATCATAGGAGGGTTGATCTTGTGTTCTTTGGCTCATCTTATATGCAATACACATTGTTAGCTGATAAAGACCTGAGCAGAGAAACACCAACACCATCACAAGTGATAATATTGCTGCAACTTCTCACTTCTGGCCACACATATAAACAGAGTGAATACAAACCAAGCTGCAACCAATTACAAGCAAATGGAACTACACTTGCTAATATGCATGCCTCCAATGAACAATTTGTGAATATGATGAATGTCCTGGTGGTTCCCAAAGATAAGGTGCTAGCCAAGAGAGTAAGATCTTAATAACAGTTAAAGCTCATGTTGTCTCAACATATGCATACATAAGGAGATGACCATTTGAGGTAGCAAAGTCTCTGGTTGTCCTACTAGGCATCAATAAGTCAAAAAAAAACCTTGAAGGATCTATAGTTATACACTTGTTCTTAAAAGAGTGCAATCAGATGAAAGGTTCTGCATGACATGTATCTGTGACTCTGTGTCAAGGACTCAAGGTCAAAAGCTGGGTTTTTTTTTGTACATGAAGGTGGTCCAACTGAAACAAGAATTGTCAAATCTGAAGCACCACTAACACCAACAAATCATGACATTACTAAGTCATCCATCCTATGAGTCCTATTATACAATAAGTAGATTCTATAAATGTCAAACGTCTAATGTGGTGATAACCATCCAAGTGCCTTCTGTTCGTGTACATAAGCAGTAGAAACCTAGAGTATGGCAATTGAGATTTTTATTCTTTCTAACAACACAACAAGAGGACCAACTAGCCAACGTTCACTTCATGAGATTGAGGGTACCAAATTTGCAGTTTGAAAGACAACAGTAGATAAAATATTGAATAATCTGTACTACTCTAAAATGTTTAGCTGGAGCATGGATCGCCTAATGTAGCCCATACAGCCCACAAGAATGGATGTAGCCGAATTACTGAATTAACACTGAGAGTTCTACCAACCTGTACAACACTTTGAGCCTTCACATAAATAGTGCTTCAGCACCAGTCTTGAATAGCTAGTAAGATTTTTTTTACCTTTCCCTTGATCAATACCTTCAACAAAGATTGGAATAGTAAACCGTCCAGTTCACATCCCAAAGTCATTTACGCCTCCTCATAACATTTTTAGTGGCAATCATGCTACATTAAGCATTATTTTCACAAGTTTGGGACTTAGGCAATCGAAATCAAATTCTCTTTAACATTTTCATCCACAACACATTCATAATATATGATATAACTGAACATCATTCAAAATTTTAGATGTAAGAGACCTTTATAACCATATCCACCATAAATATGCCAGAACCAAAGCCAGTTGCGCCTGCGACAAAACACGCTAAAGGTTTGGAAACTGGGAGACTTATTACGACGAAACAACAAACATAAAATACTTGATAAAAAGGGAAATTGTTAGGCAACTCTTCTGTTGCACCAATATTTTAGGCAATACATCCTTCGAACTTGACTAGCTGTTCTTTAAAATATAGCATTCCATAAAACATGTTGACATATTAGAGGTTGGCTTTATAAGTTTTGTAGAATATTCAATCCCAAATGAATACATCTCATTCTTAGTTTCTTACCAAAACAAGGGAAAAAAAGTAGTGATAACAGACAAATAAATATAAACAGACCTTATCAATTACAGTAAAGTAACATTATGCAAGAGCACTCAACAGTTCAAGTCCTTCACACAACTTCCATATTACTAGCACTAGATGCTATGAAATGCTTATTAACCCGATTTTACCAAATCCACATTATGCTGAATGCATTTGTCCAAATTCTCATATCATTACAGCAGCCTTAACAAAAGCCATTATGTACCGGTGTTTGGATCTGTGCCTAAAGTGAAGCAATAATAACCAGTCTTCAAGTGTTTGACAACTACATATCCTGATCCGATTTTGAATGATTTTTCAGGCTCAAAATAATAATATGTAGAGAACCAGTCGAAGAAGCTGTTCTATGCCTAACCTTAATCAAATATTTATATGATTCTTTTGGTTGCAATCATCACTTTATGAACGCACACCAAATATGAACACTTTGATTCCCATCTGTTCACCGAGGCGCAAAAATCTAACATCATACAATTAAGGTAACATGTAAGAGAGCTTTAGAATCCGACAATTTCTTCAATAACCAAACTAAATTCTATACCTTCTCAGGAGGACTTAACGTCCTCAATCTTTTCTCGTAGTTGAAGAAGATCCTTCTCCGCAATGCATCTGTATAGTCATCAGAAAAATTCAATGATCAACAACGTATTGTATTCACCAACTCACACATTTCTACAACTCTCGATCAACGCAAATTTGACAGCAAACCCTAATCCGAAGAACTTCAATGAACACTACAAAATTAGATTAAAATTTTCTAAAATCCAAGCCAATAAAAAACAACACATTCAATTCTATAAAAAAAAAACCTACCTCTGATGAAGAAATTAGAACTAGACAATGGCTGACCATCGTAAAATTTCTTAATTCTGTCGGCAGATGCCGTCAACCAATCAGCAAAACTCATAGCTGATTTGACCGCATATGTGGACGATACAGAAGGAGAATACCAGTAAAAGGATATTCCAGCGCCGATACCAGTGCCAGCGATGACGGCGGCGACCCAACGCAGTAAACTAGGGTTTTTGTTATGAGAATTGGAGTCGGTGGTGATGGTGGTGGTGACTGGTGTAGCGAGAAATGACGACGGTTGGCCGGAGATTGAACGGATTTGTCGGTGAATCGCCGGAGTAGATCGCCTGAGAGAAGACATGGTGAAAAATGGGAATAATAACCGCCATTGTACTCTTATAAAGACGGCATTGCCCACAGGTTCCTTGGCGCTTTGACAACGGTGTGAAAAATAATATGGGCAAAAACCATCGGAATAATAAAATAAAGAGTTAATTACAAAGATGGTGCATGTGGTTCGTCTTGAAATTTAGATTTGGTCCCTGAACTTTAATTTTATAGAAATTGTCCTTATTTTTATAGTTTATTTGTAATTTTGGTCCCTCAACCTATTAAATTTTCTAGTATGATCAAATTACCCTTATTTTGATGCAAACTATAGGAACCATTTCTACAATTAATTTTTTAAGTCTTTTGTATTCTTAATTAAATAAATTATTTTTTAATGTTACTTAAATTTAATAAACTATAAAAAAAAGAATTATTTAATTATTTATGTTGGTTCATAAATGATTTATATATTTTTAGCCTTAATTAATTTTAGTTTACTATAATCAAAGTGTAAACCAATCAAAATTTATAATCGAAAAAATCATTTATGTTTAGAAATTATTTATTAAATTTAAGTAACACTAAAAAATAATTTATTTAATTAAGAATAAAAAAGGCTTTAAAAAATTAATTGTAGAAATGGTCTCTATAGTTTGCATCAAAAATAAGGGTAATTTGGTCATATTAGAAAAGTTAATAGGTTGAGGGACCAAAATTGCAAACAAACTATGAAAATAAGGACCGTTTTTACAAAATTGAAAGTTCAGGGACCAAATCCAAATTTTAGGACAAATCACAGGGACATTTTTGTAATTAACTCTAAAATAAAATTTTATAAAAAAAGGAATTATATTATTTGAGTTTTATTTATTAATAATTTATTTATCTGTATAATACACGAAATTATTAAATAATAATTTCTATAATAAACTATAAAATTTTGAATAATTATAAAATTTGATAATAAATTACACAAACTATGAATATTATGAAATACATGTAAGTCAATATTTATTTTTTACATTATAGATTATAAAATGAAAAAATTATTAAAACAATTTAAGGAAACTTCAAATAATGAATGAGGAAAATATGATAAAATTCTTAGTTTTATTTATGATTAATAATAATACACAACTGAGATACAATAAAGTTTAGCTTATTAATAATTAACATCAAATTTTTCATATTCTAAGTGTCTATATTCATTAAAATGAGATTTTATTAATCCAAAGTTGATAACAGAATCCCAAAAACATGGTTACAATAAATTAATTATATAAACAAAATGTAACACTCTCCAAACCCGATTAAATGTCTCGTCATTTACAATACACAAGTGACAATGACGTATATTATGTCCATTACTCAAAGTCAGAGGTTTACACAAACAC
The DNA here is from genome assembly GCA_020465985.1 of Centrapalus pauciflorus. Classification (NCBI taxonomy): domain Eukaryota; kingdom Viridiplantae; phylum Streptophyta; class Magnoliopsida; order Asterales; family Asteraceae; genus Centrapalus; species Centrapalus pauciflorus. Next base: position 76,963 of record JAANYP010001665.1, read on the forward strand.
TGTTAATTAAAACATTTTAACATAATATAAACAACACAGTTTAACTGCTAACCCAGCGATACATAATCTCCACAACCCTGATTGTAACATCCCATTGTTTAGGTAACTACGTGGATTTATTTTATTGGCCAATTATAATATTGATTATTGTGTTGGTCCAATGAGGTCCCGAGTAGTGGGTTATACGTGTCGGGTTTATGAGTTACATGGCGCCGGGTAATTAAATTAGACAGTCTTGTTATTATTAGTCCTTCTAATATTTAATTAATTTCTCAGGTATTATTATTAGACAGTCTTGTTATTATTAGTGTTATTATAAATAATAAAAATCAATAAAACCAAATAACCATTGAATATCCAAAGATACTCATCGTCTTCTTGACCCTTTCTCTTATCCTCTTCGACCTCCATCGCCACCATAGCCATCTTCACAGCCGACCTCCATTGCCTTTATCAGAATGGTCAATCGGTACAACATTCATGATGTGGTGAACAATATTCTAGAGCATTAGAGCTTCTTAATTTCAATTAATCTGGTAGTGATTTTTACATACCCATTTGTGATTTACTTCAGTTATGATATTTATTAGATGCAATGTTCCAAAGTATGATTTATTGGGTCGTGGGTCATTGGTCGTATGGCGAAAGATTTTGTTATTCATAACCGGTACTCAAAGTCATCTTCATATTCAATTTTTGTTTATTCAATATCGTTTTATATAGGGCCAAAAAATCTTGTACGTATAAAGAGTTGGGTGGCAAATCGATTCACATAAAGACCCTTACGAATCCATTTATAGTGTATGTTGTCAAAGTTGGTTCTTCTAGTCCTAAAAGCCGTAAAAGACGAAGATATTTTTTCACAGGGACAAACGTTTGATGAACGAAGCTTATTATTGTTCCTATATACATGGATCGTAAATCAAATTCTATAGCGACATCGGTAACAAGAACTTCAATCATAATCTTGTTTTCACTCTTATGAAATTCGATCTCGTCAGTCTTTGTATCATTGTTTAATTTGGTTTATTGTTCATTTGTGATGTCATGGCTTTGACTTACCAAGGTATGATTTCTTGTCGATGCTTCGTTTGTGTTTAACTGTTCATCATGATGTTGATGACAATGATGATAACAGGATTATACAATGACCGTCTATTTGTCTTTAATTTTGATTTAAATCATTTATCTAATTTTGGTTCGATTTTGGATTCGTTTGTGTTTCTTGTTGGCGGTCGCAACAATAACGGTGATGGTGTTGGTAGCGTGGTTGTATGAATATTGTCAAATAGAATTCTAATAAAATTTAATTACATTTAAATATAAGATAATTAAAAGTTTAGGATAATTGTGATGCGACATCAAATTTAATATATAAATATAATGCATAATCATAACATAAAACATTTATTTAATTAATTGATTAAAATAGTAGTAAATTACCAATAAAAAATAAAATTTGTTCCGACGACTACAAAGGAAATTATTTGAAAAACTCAAAGGACTGAAAATGTAATTACAAAAAGGGTAAACTGGTCATTTTTATTTGTCTAACGAGAGTCTAACACAAGAGGGACTAAAACCGAAAAGAATGAGTGAAAGTAAGGACCCGAATTGTAATAAATAAACTGTAGGGACCAATTCCATAATTTCAACCAAACCACAGGGACCATTTTTGTAATTTACTCTAAATTAAATGTATAAATAGTTAAAAACAGCTTTATGAATGAAAGGTAATAAAATAAATAAATACATTTTTAAAAACTAAATATATAAATAGTTCAATATATATTTAAAAAAATGCGAGAACAATAATAACAATATTAATAACAATAATTAACAACAATACAATAAATTAAATTTAGTCATATACAAGTTTTTTCAGTACTTAGTCATTTTATACTTAAACGATAATAAATGAAATAATAATATTAGTAATAATAATGTCAAATAAATAATGAAAATAAAACTTATTAAATATTATATTGCTTCAATTAAATTTTAATAGTAATAATAAGACAGTATATTAAATAAATAATAAAAGAATAATAAATCATTAAGAAAATGGTGTATAAAAGAAATATTTTGATTAGGGACCAAACATGAAATAAAGTGAAAGGGTAAAAAGTCATTTTTAAAAAAATATTGGAGAAAGGGACCAAAAGCAAAACAAAATGCCAACTATAAGTACTGTAATTGTAATTTTATCATGAAAAGGACGTTAACCATATTTATTATATAAGCACAGGGACGAAATTTGTAATTTACCCTTAAAAAATATAAAATATATTAGTTAATAAATCTATAATATGAAGATAAAACTAAAAATATACATTAGATTAAAAATAAACACTCAAAATTATGTAAATAATCGATAATAAGATATATAAAATTTCAAAAAAAAAAAAGCAACTTTATTGGATTTTCGAATATCCGAAATTTCGGAATTTCAAAATCCAAATCCGAATCCCAAATTTCAAATCGGATTTTCAGATTTTTATTTCGAATGTTCGAATTCGAATTTTATACACACTTCTAGTCTTCTAGTTTACATAAAGCTCGGTTCTCGATTCCTGATCAAGTGTGATAACATTATTAGATCCAAAACTCCAAACCAGTGAATCCGATAAACTGTACCAACCCAATTAGTTTTATACGGTTTGATTCTCGATCCATGATATTTATAAAAACCGGATCATGGTTTCATTTGGTGTGGTCTATTTTATTTTCCCCATCGTAAAAATCAGAAAGAACAAGAACCCAACCAGATCCGATACAATCTGGTTAGGTTCTCCGTTCTAACAATTTGGTTTTTTATTCGGTCTGGTTCAGTTTTAGACGGCTACACAACTCTAGTTCCTCGATTTAAACAACTCGATCACAATCTATCTTCATCCGCATCCGATAAAGAACATATAATAGACGAATCGAAAGATCATCATAACATACATTCAACGTATACTCTACGAGCTCATCTCCGTGACAACACGACGGCAACAAACGAACAACATACCAAACATGTTTTCTCTACCGCCGTCGAAACTATTCACAACCCTCTTTGACAGACACACACACAATACGTTTTTCACGTACCCTTTTCGCCTTCGCCTTCGGTTCTTGCTATGAGTGTTTTCGTGTAGACACGATGCCTTCTTTCTCTCCCGTAAATAACCCAAAACACAAGCGACAGCAAAACCGCCAACGAAACCATCAGCAGGCCGACGTAGATCCAGTTGCTGTATCGACGAAGGCCCGGGCAGTAGTCTTGCCAGATGTCTGTAAAAGTTTGTCTCACGAAAGTGCAGTCTTGGAGATCGACCAGAAAAGGCCCGTAGAGGTACAGCCCGTAGCTTAGCTTTATTCCGGCAGACATTTGGCTGTAGAAATCTGGAGTTAGCCGGCCCGTCGTGGTGCAGATACCGCTCGGAGAAACTTGACATACGAACTGACTGTACACCTGTGACCGACCAATCAAGAACGTAATAAGTTTAGATGTTGCATGATAGAGTGCACGAAAAGACTAGCCTCGATTTTCCAACGAGCCTTTCAACGAAGGATCCACAAAGGGAATACCGGTGGCACGAGGCATCGATAAATTTTGTCGGCAATATGCAATACATCAGATTATTTCCGTAAAAATCACATAATTATATAACTGACACCTGTTATTTTTCTATTTGATAAAGTGACACCGATGAAAAAAAATCTAGATCCACCTCAGGGTTTCAACTTCTAGATTACTATAATCACATTTATCTATTATAATTATGAAAGGATTAACTGCCATAAAAGGTAACCAACTTCACTTTTTTATCGTAAAAGGAATCAAGATAACCAAGTTTATTTGCAGTATGTAAAAGGATCAAACATTTATTTATTTTATCAATTAAGGTAACTAAGTTTATTTACGATAAAAAAAGAGGATCAAACTTTCATTTTTTATATCATTTAAGACATTCTTAAATCATTTAAGGTAATCAATTTTGCCTTTTTTATCGTTTTAGGTAACCTGAAAGATAAATAATGAAAGTTTAAAAAGAGTAAAGTTGATTGTAAATGAACTTGGTTACGTTAAAGGATTTCTTTTATAAAACGGTAAAGTTGGTTGCCTTCTTCTGCAATTAACCCACTATGCAAAGAGGCCAGTGTTTACCTAAAGTATAAAAGAGCAAATTGCTCAAAATAGCAAGCAACTTTTTTTTATAGCAATCTCGTAAATTTTGTCCCAAATAATGGAATCAACTCTTGGTTTACTCCCAATAATTACATTTAACCGGTAAATAGCAAGTAGGTTGTTATTTCAAACAATATATTAAATGGTAAATATAAAATTCATTGCCACAACAAGAAAAAAAATAAAAAGTAGTTTGCTATTTCAAACAATAAACCCTATGTATAACCATTTTTTTACCGGTTAACTTTTGTTATTTACCGGTTAAATGTTGTAATCAGGAATGAACAAAGAGTTGGTTCCTTTATTTGGGACAAAATTGCTATAATAAGAAAAAAGGGAAAAGTTGCTTGCCATTTTGAGCAATTCTCCCAGTAAAAATGGAATATTTCATAAAGATAAACATCATATGAAACATGAACGATTACCTGTGTGGCATTGTTCAACGACACTTCGTTAGGGTCACAAACTCGATCACTGAAGTCCGGTTTGTATGGATTGCAAAGGAGTGGCATCAACGGCCCAGATTGATTGAAAAATAGAGGCGTGAAATTCGGGGCAAAGTTGATGTTGGTGACATTAGTTATGACTTGGTTGACCAAGTTAACGAGTTGAGAAGTGACTTCTTTGCTCCTCAACGAAGTTTCTTGAGCCGTGGCATTGTCCACGCACGGAAGAATATCGTCTAAAGCCGTATGAGCGGTCGGGTTCTCAACCCACTGATTCATCGACACACAAGTGTCTGCAGTAGCACTAATACAGAAAACAAAAATGAGCATCCTACGGACGTATAAAGTATAAACCAAAGAAATTGAAGGGTTTATATCGTAAGAAAAACATATTTTCACATTTTTATCAATTTGGTCTGTCCATCATTTTTTTTTTTTTCAAATTCAGTCCCTATACTATTAGTGTCACATTCATTTTAGTCGCTTTACCTGGAAAAAAAATACAGGGGGACCAAACTGATAACAGTGAGAAAGTTTGATGGTTTTTAAATTATAATTATAACTATCTATTGCTGGCGGTGCTTAAAGCCTCCAGCAATTCTCAACCGTCCGATCTTAATCCATTGATCATGAGCCGTTGATAAGGAGTCATTTAGATAGTTACAAAATTACCCTTCTTTTACATACTATAGCGGTTACACAAACAAGGGCATACACGTAAAATTACACATCAACTTCCATTATTTTTAGTATTAGATTTACGTCATTTGTGAGAGATAGTGGGGAGTTATGCAGTTTTTTTAGATAGTGGGGGAGATAGTGGGGAGTTATGAAGTTTTTTATATAGTGGGGAGGTTACTAAGTTTTTTAGATAATTAAATGGGTAAATAAAGTAGTTTCGATAGTTAAAATGTTAGCAGTTATTTACATTATTAAAATAATGTAAAAATAACGATGATGTTGGGTACTTACCAGAATTTGTCACACAGGACATGGACCTGGCCCATAAAGCTTCGGTTTGGCGATTGTCATTCTTTACTCATTTAACAAGTGTGTAATTAATACATTTATATATACAAAACGTTAAAAAGATAGTTTCATATATTTTCTTTTTCGTTGGTTTTATAACACATATAAGTTAAACTTCATACAGATAATAATTGAGTTTGATGTATATAAAGATAAATTGTATTATTAAAAGACTATTTATAAACTTTTAACCAGTGTGTAATTTAATACATTTATATATACAAAACATTAAAAAGATAGTTTCATATATTTTCTTTTCGTTGGTTTTATAACACACGTAAGTTAAACTTCATACATACAATAATTGAGTTTGATGTATATAAAGATACATTATATTATTAAAAATACTCTTTATAAATTTTTTAAACGGTAAACCCGGGCACCGCACGGGAAAAATACTAGTTATAATTGTTTACATCTCATTGAAAAAGCATCACAGTAAAGGGGCCAAAATGAATACGATAAAAATCATATGGTGAAGTTAGGGGTGTTATTCAGGCGGGTTAAATGAGTATCGAGTTATTCAGATTTGATGGTGTGGGTACTCTGGCCGAACCCGAACCAAATAAGAGGACAGGTTAATCGGTTTATGGTTAAATGGGTTTCGGGTTACTCGATTTTGATATAAAAAATGCAATACTATACAAATTAGTTTAAACGGGTTAAATGGGTTGGGTAATTTGGGTACACGGGTGAAATAGTTTGGTATCAAATTGGGTATTTAAATCTTTACATTGTTATATATAAACATTTTTTAATTCTAAATAAATGTGGGAATTTAAAATTTAAACGGGTTATTCGGGTTATTTGGGTAACCGAATAAACATGAATCCTACCCGATCCCCGAACCAAAATTATTATTCGAGTACCATTTAACTCGATTAACAAAACCGAACACTGAATAACCCGACCCAATTAACCCATTTAAGATTCGGTTCGGGTGAGTTATTCGGGTTTGGTTGCAGAAAAAATGACAGAGATCATACATATAAAAATGTAAATGCAAAAAAAATACATATAAAAATGCAATAAATAACAATGTACTTTCTATTCGGTTCTAATTTCATATCTGATCTTTGAAAACCATTACTAAAACCTCCCCACTATTCAAAACCATTACATAAACCATGCAAGTTTTTTATAACCATTAAAATAGCATCCAATTTCATCTGCATATTGCTGATATTGTGGTCAAAATTACCAAAAATTATCAAAATTCAAAGGCTTCCAATAACCAAACTAGAAATGAAGTGAACGTATGTTGTTGTTTAAACATAGCAATTTTTAGGGTGGAAAAGCCATTATCCATAGCATATTTTTAGTCAAAATTGCTAATCTCCATTGCAGCAATAGGGTGTTATTCGGGCGGGTTAAATGAGTATCGGGTTATTCGGGTTTGAGAGTGTGGCTTCTTTGGCCGAACCCAAACCAAATAAGGAAACGGGTTAATCAGTTTATATTAAATGGGTTACTCGGTTTTGATATAAAAAATGAAATGTTTTACAAATTAGTTTAAACGTGCTAAATGGGTTGGGTAATTTGGGTACACGGGTTAAATGGTTTGACTATTAAAATTGGGTATTTAAATCTTTACATTTTTAATATAAACAATTCTAATTCTAATTAAAATTGAGAATTTAAAAATTAAACGGGTTATTCGGGTACCCGAATAAACTTAAACTCTACCCGATCCCTAAACCGAATATATTATTCGGGTACCATTTAACCCGATTAACAAAACCGAAAACCGAATAATCTGACCCATTTAACCCGTTTAAGATTCAGTTTGGGTGAGTTATTAGGGTTCGGTTATTTTGCACACCCCTAAATATGGCTCTCATAATTCAATCTAAAAACCAACACAAAAAACCAATCTTGCATATGCAAACTAATCATTGCGAGTGCGAAAATCGAACTTACTTGTGCAGAACAAGGAACACGCCACACAATATAAACGTTCCCGTCACAAGAATCCATCCAAAGATCACCAACCTACAATCATTCAAAACGGAACATTTCTTCCATCAAATAACAAACAAATATACATCGGATCAAAATCAAACATCAGTATCCCACTTACGTGTAAACCATACATTGCATGCCAAATATCGAAAACACTGCAACAAGAAACAAAAATCACAAAAAAAAATTTTCAATGGAACACAAAAAAAAAAAAAAACAAAACAAAACAAAACGAATTCTGTCAGCGACAGCGTATGTCAAAGAAACAAAGGAGGCTTACAGAATCCAAGAAACGTCAAGAAGAGCATCACAGCAGATAGAATAATCAGCGCTAACTTCCTGCAAAAAAACATACAATTTCGCCAATTTTTAAGACATATTTATGACCTAAATTATATGGTTTTATCGTATTTCATACGTTAAATACTTACACGGTATTTAGGACACGGTGTATGTCATCTTTATTGTCTTCGGTTTTATCTGAAAGAGTGTAGGATGTTGAGTTTAGCTTTATCTGTATTTCATCGATGTCTGATTGGACTTGAACCGGTAAGAACACTTGGGCTACTCCTATTTTCTTGGCAGAAGCAAGATCATCCGACAATTGCCTAAGTTTATCGGCAGTTGTATTTGCCTGATTTACGACATAGTTTAACGTCTTTGTTGTACTATGATAAAATTTCGCTTGGCCCATGTATAGAACGACACATCCAACGCTGAAATTAATCAAAGGAGAAGCATTAGCTTATCGTAACCAAAATCGTTCATTCATAGAAGCTGTTGTCCCATATCTTTTTTCTTTTGCATTTTTTCAAGAATTTAACAAAGACCAAACACATTAGTCAAAAATGGTAAACCTTTTTTAAAATAAAAATTACATTCAAATCAAATGTGTTAGTTTATTATACTTAAACCCCTCAACTTCTACTTAATGACATACAGACCCTCCAAATATATTGCTCGATAATAACGGTCTCTGAAACAAAACAAAAATCTTTTCCGTTGATAGCTTAAAATCAAGATTGTGCTTAATTTTTATAGTTTAAATATCGTACATATGAACATATGCCATGGGGTTGGCTTAGTGGTTGAGGCTTGAGATTCTGTAAAAGAGATCCTGAGTTTTAATCCTGAAGGTTTCAACTCCTTGTGGTCAATTGTCTTTCAAATAAAATATCGTACACATGAATTACGAGAATTTATTTACGCAAATTGTATTAAATTCGAACTAGATAAATAGGTTCATGGTCCACTCATTGAACTCATGATCGTCGATACAATTAGTTGAATAATGAGTCATATCAGATCATAAGGTAGTTCGACCTATTGAAATATATTTATATAAATTTAATAAAGATATAACAAAGAAACACAATCCTAAACCATTTGGAACCCACAAATCCATCTACGTATCATCATACCCGTATCTTTGCAAGTAGAGAATTTAGTGTGTGTGTGTGTGTACATGTGTGTGTGTGTGTGTGTATATATGTATGTATGTATGTATGTATGTATATATATATATATATATATATATATATATATATATATATATATATATATATATATATATATATATATATAGAATATGGTTCGAGAGAGTACCACCCTTATGCAGCGCACCAGAAGGTACCAGCTTTAAAAAAACTTTTTTTAAATTTTTTTTTCATAAACATGTTTTAATTAACATTATGAAGAACATATATAAATTTCACATACATTCACATCTTCTAGCTCCTAAAAAATGATGTGAACACACACTTACATAATTTTGAATGTATGTGAACGTGCATTTATGTGGTGCGTGTTTTCATGCACTTAGAGTGCTCGGATTTGCGTGAAATTCACATATGATCTGTGTAATGTTAATTAGAACATGTTCATGAAAAAAAATTTCAAAAAAATTACTTTTAAGGGTGGTACCTTCTGGTGCGCTGCATTAGAGGTGGTACTCACTTGAACCTAAATCTATATAGAATATGGTTCGAGAGAGTACCACCCTTATGCAGCGCACCAGAAGGTACCAGCTTTAAAAAAAATATATATATATATATATATATATATATATATATATATATATATATATATATATATATATATATATATATATATATATATATATATATATATATATATATATATATATATATATATAGAGAGAGAGAGAGAGAGAGAGAGACATACATTGCAATGACTGTAAAGAGGATGAGGAGAATCAGAGACAGCGCATACGCTAATCTGGAATAGCCATACGGTTCTCGTGCACAGCAACAATAGCATAGACAAATCAGCGATAAGCACAACCCAAAGATCACGAACCACGCAGCAGCCATAACAAAGAACGGTGCAGCAGTAAAAGCCACAGACTGCATTGCATATTTTTTACCGTTAGATTGACCGTAAAAATTCAATTCTCTCTCTACCCAATTCCAACATGAACATTTCCCTTTTTGGCATGTCCCATAATAATCATCATGAATGTTTTTTTAAAGTGCATGTTTACTTTTGAAATATTTTCATATTCACACCTAGTACTTTCCAATTCATAATTTAAACTGGCACTTATAGCATATTTAGCTCAAAATGTTTTCTTATTGGTATAACTCTAGTCTTTTCTCTATAACAAAGAAAATGGCAACCAATTTGAAGTCAACATGAATCTTTTGACTTGTAAAAATCAAAACTAAGTTCTAATAATGAAAATAGAGTATAACTGTTTAAGAACAAATAAATTTTTCGTGTTAAAACAAAAAAGAAAGTTTTCCTCTTTAACTTTTCGAAAACTTATTAAGGTACAAGTTTCATCAAATTCATTAAATTTTCTTCCGAATCCCGTTCTTTTTCTAATCCAACTAATATGCACAAAACACGGGTTACAAACCAAAAAAGAGAATAATTGTTTCATTTTCAAATGATGTGAATGGTAGCAAGTAGAATATATTCATGTGATTTCGAACAAAATTTTCATCATTCAAATGGTGCACGATCAATCTAATCACATTGTTAACATTATATTATGAAACAAAGATTCTTATATAAAGTTGATTATGTCCACATGATGGATTAAGAAAATGTTATTATCAATTTAATATCAAAGATATGGTCCATATGGACCATTTTGTCCTTTACTCAAATCCCCTTTTTATATTGCCAGCTAGAAGATGATTAAAATAGTACTATATCTCTTCCTCTTGACTTTGAATGTTTTGCTACCATTTGTCAAATTTTATAATTATTGCACATTAAATAATACTTTAACACCAATTCTTATGGTTTTTATGTATGTGTTGGCAATTTATCAAAAATTAAAATATCTATGGAATTTTGAAATTTCAAACTAGTTTGTTATCAGATATTGCATCAGCCTCCTTTTGTTATTACTTAAAAGTTTCTCCTCTTCACATGCATTTTCATATAAATCGTGTTTACATCACTAAATAGCAATCTACGTTTTCATTTGTCACACCCCAGTTCGATCGTTATGATTTTTTGTGACAACTTTACACTTTTAACAACATTTTATTTATCATAATGACTAAATTGGGAACAAGTTTTGGAAGTATGACTTAATCGGTACAAAAAGTTCAATGACCTAAATGAGATATAGAAGTATAGAACCCCTTGTAAAATTTTAAAAAGAAAGGAAAACCTCACATAGATTAGGGTGACTTTCATCTACTAATAATCCACTTAAATAAAGTTCTAATTTTTCCTCTTTTCCAGAGATGAAACTCTCAAATTTTGAATCTTTAAAAAGGGGTTTACCTTTATGAACATTTTCTTCTTTATTTAACCGTTACTCGATCAAGCATAAGAAGTATGAGTCTACTGTCACATACCCTAAAACTAGACAAAGCTCTTGGGTAGTCAAAACAATAAGTGATCGCCCCAAAAAACTTGAATCCGAGCCTACTGAAACACACATCCCATTTACTTTTGGGCTTTGCCTTTCGCCCCGTAAACTTTAACTTTAACGATACACATTTAATTCCAAAATATAAGATCACTTAATCAAAGCTATCCTACTAGGTTCTAAACAAGTGTTTGAATCCTACGGTTTCCATCCGGGGTCCGGGCAACCAAACAAACATGAAGTTTGATTAGGCCATACATCGGGTGGTCATTTTGCGTGGTCCATGTCTACTTGGGTCAAAACCAAACTGTTTCTTTAAAATAAAAGACAGAAGTTCCTGAACTAAAAACATGTACAACATCCATTGCATAAGGTACAAGTCATGTTACAACAGTATTAATGATCTCATAAATGCTAACATGGAAAAAGGTGTTAGCTTGATTAAAAACTAAATCTAGGTTTAAGTTTTTCCTATTGAAATCTGGTGTCTTTAGCAATGCAAAATCAAGATTAATCAACTTCTGCAATTTCTAACACTTCAAAATCCAGATTTCTATATGCTTACAAGATAATTTCTGGGATTTCTTTTTCAATGTTTCTTTTCTTTTACCCCACACAAATTCAAATTGCTTTTAATTAACTTTTTTCCTAGAATTTATTATATGAAGCAAACCATAAAGAAAAAAAAAAGTCAATAATTTCCAGTTTTCTTTTTCTTTTTTCCCTATAAATAAATCAATAAATGGGTATTAATTAGCTTCTTTTTCTACTATTTGATGAAGCAAACAATTAAGAAAATCAAATTAATAAAAAAAAATTAGTAATATAAATTAAAGAAAAAAGCTTACAGCCCAATAATGGCGTTCACTAATATTCCATCCTCCTCTGTATTTCTTAAAACCATCAAGTGGATCTTTCCTTGCTGTTCTTTCTTCAGCCAACACAAGTGATGAATTCACATAATTTTGTTCTTCAGCAAGTTCCCTTTTAGCCCCCCAACTTCCCAACAAATCATATCTCACCCCTTGAACTTCTTCCCCTGCAAAAAAAATCATCAACGGCAACGCGGATTCAAAACCCTAAATAAAATTCAAAAAACCCAGAAAACTTTCACATTAATTCATACAATTTCATCAAAAACTAAATCAATTTCAGAGTATAAATACATAGATTTTGGTGGCTACCTGAAGTGGGTGTTGTGAAAGTAGGAAAATAGGGTTCTCCATTTGAGAAAATGAAGAACAAAGCAAGAAGAAGCAGCAGAAAAGGGAATGGGGGTGTGTTCTTGGTGGATTGCATTGTGATTTTCGAATTATTTTTGGTGGGTTTGATAAATTAACAACACTTGGAGCAACGGAAACTATTTTGAAACCCGAATTTCTGCTGAATTTTGAGAGAATCTAAAAATAATGTGGAGAGAGAGAGAGGAGGGAGAGAACTGTCGGAGATGGTAAAGGGTTTATGGTGGTGGAGAAAGAAAAGAGAGAAGAATTAATTAAAACGTTTTTACAAAGAAACAATCAATCATTCTTGAAAATGAGTGTTATGTTAAAAAACGTTTAATAAATATTTAAAATGTGGGATAATTACTAAAATAGCCACATGTCAAACTCTTCTATCATTTTTTAACCATTAAATTTTCATTTTATCAAAATAGTTACATTTTACGTTACCACATTTACGTGATAGCCACCATTTACGTGATATGTATTTTTTATTCATATTTTAATGTATTACGTTACACAAGATGTTTGGTAAGGTTAATGTTTGTACTTTACGTGGCCACTTTTAATCATTACATTTTTATGGGAAATTAGCATACTTTTAAAAGTGGTCACGTAAAGTACAAGCATTTACGTTACCAAACACCTTTTGTAACGTAATGCATTAAAATATAAATAAAAAGTACATATCATGTAAATGGTGGCTATCACGTAAACGTGGCTATTTTGGTAAAATGAAAATTTAATGGCTAAAAAGTGATAAAAGGGTGTGATATGTGGCTATTTTAGTAATTAACCCTTAAAGTTTACTTTAAGTAAAAAAAATTAATATCTATCGGGGTGCGTTTAGTTACCGGAAATTTCCAAAATTTTCATCTCACTTTTTAAAAAAAATGAAAACTTGTTTACTTAACAACAATTTCATAAATTTTCATTTCATTTTTTAAAATATCACTTTTCATATTTTCTCTCTTACTTTTTTTCTATTGCCTACCCTACAGGCCTACACTCTCTTTCTCTCTCTTACTTTTTTATCACCTATCATATTTTTCTTATTTTATAATCACCCATATTATTTTTTTTAAAACTAAAACTTCATCATGTAAACAAGTTTTCACTTTTTGTAGAATTCCTTGTTTTTTTTGCGAAAACTATAACTTGAAAACTGAAATTGAAAATTGACTAGTTTTCGTTAACTAAACGCAACCAATAAACACACTTCTACACAAAAGAAATAATTATAAATTATTATTTTTAAAATAAAATATAGAGTAAATTACATAAATGGTCCATGTGGTATTATACAAGCTTTGGATTTGGTCTCCCATCGCAAAGTAATTACATAAATAGTCCTAGAAATGAAAAGTTGTAACATTTTTGTTCCATAATCTAATTTTCGTTAACTTAGAGGATGTTTGGTTCGCAGAATGTTTTCGAGGAACTTGGAATATGTCATAAATTTGAATTGGATACTAATGTATGTTTGGTTGGCAGAAGTAGGGGTGTTATATGTGGACCAAATACCCGAACCGAACCGGTCCCGGTCCCGAATAGGACCGATTGTAAAGTAATGGTCCGGTCCTCGGGTTTAGATTTTAGCCAAATTCGGTTCGGTCCTAACCGGGTTCGGTCCGGTCCGGTCCGGTTCAGTCCGATAACACCCCTAACCTTCAAAGTGGAGTTAGTTTTTGAGTTTTTATGCACAAAATACCCGGACCGAACCGGTACCGGTCCCGAATAGGACCGATTGTAAAGTAATGGTCCGGTCCTCGGGTTTAGATTTTAGCCAAATTCGGGTTCGGTCCTAACCGGGTTCGGTCCGGTTCGATCCGGGTTTGGTCCCGATAACACCCCTAGGCAGAAGAAGGAAATAGAATCCAATTTCTTATTCTGTTTGGTTCATAAATCTATCTGTCAGCATATTTAGTTTTAAAGAATGTCAAATGACTGAATTACCTTTCTTGATTTTTTTGTTTAGGTTTTGTTTGTTTTATAATTTTTACATGTAAAAAAATTAATGAATTATGTATATGAATAAATCATCATTTATAAATAATATTTTTTTATAAATACCTATTAACTCTTTTTTATTTTATTTATAAACAAGCATATCATACACATCAATACATTATAAAAACATGATATAAATCAAATACACTTCAATATCCAAATTGAAAGTGTTAAGTACAAATCATCCCAAAAAACAACATACTTTCAACCATCATAAAGTTCTAATAATCTCAATGAACGTCACAACTAAAAATGTTTAAAATTCCAAAATATTAGACACAACTTTCTCTAACGCCTTCATCAAATTTCCGAAAAATTTGTACTTTATTTGGATCACTTCTTATTTTGGCAACTGTTTGAAACTTCTTAACTTGAGTTAGCGAGTTCATCTTAAATATCTTATAAGGGATATTGTCACTTTGTTCATTGATTTTCGTTTCATATTTAATACCTTGAGTTATGTCCTTCAATATTTCTTTCAAACTCTATGTAATCGAGTCAGCCACATCGTTGAATCCATCATCGATCGACTTTTTCGCTTCTTGGAACAAACACTTAGTGAAGTCTCATCACCTTGCAAGTTTGTATTACGACTAATTTCTTCCACATCACGAACTTCATCCTGCAAGTCTAGAATTTCTTCTTCTAAGTTCACCTCTTGCTCCATCTCAACAAAGTCTCTAGCTCTATTTCCTTGAACTCGATCTTTTCCAAAAACAATGCAAAGATCTTCATAGTAAAGAAATGTTTTATGTTTTATCTACCCGCTTCTTTATGAACCTACTAGTTATTAACCCACGTAAACACGTGGATATTTTATAAGTAATTATTTAATAAAAATCTACACCAACATAAATTACATATAAAAATGTTTAATTTTTTCCTTTAAAAATACGAAAATGGTATTATATTTTGCTATTAAGGATAATTAAAAATTTTTATTTTTAAATATGCATGAATAATATTCATCTTTTAAAACTTTTTATTTTTATATTTCTATAAATAAATAAAAGTTTAAAAATTTATTTTTACATAGAACATAATGTAACGCCTACATTTCTCACACAAATGTCACGTCAATACAATACACAGGTGGCAATATCGCAATCATCTCAAAATACACATGTCACAGGATTAGCGGAAAACACTGTTAATTAAAACTTTAATACACATAAGTCGTCATACAACATGTCACATACTGATACAATACATACACACTGAACTAGCCGCTAAACACTGATTACTGATAGCAAACGCAATGCTGATCAAGTACAAAATACAGACAGTTGTTCTGAAGTCTAATCTCATAAGACAACTAGCACACACAAACTCTAAACTGCCCCGGCCCCTACTTTGGCGGCTGCTGCTGCTGCGATACCACGGTATGACTGCCTGAGACACACAGGACTCGAAAACATAAGCTGGACCGCTCGTGAGTACGCGAGAGTTAGACACTGCAGATAAACACATATAACATACACAACACATATATCTCAATACACATAACACGGCTCGATGCACACACATATCTCTGCTCAAAATGGGACGCCATTCCCCAGCTAACAGGCCGCACACAGCAGCGGTTAGCTCACAATAGGCACCGGAGCGACCTGGCGATAACACTGCTGTATATATACAGTCTCATACTTCACGACTGGTTAGGGACAGTCAGCCTGCGCGACCACATATCGCGGACACCTGCAACTCAAACATATATAACACGTATAGGGTATAGAAACTCATACCTGCGCGCTATCACGGTCTCATACACATAACTCACAATCACATAAATGACTCGCAAAATGCACGTGCGTTTAGAAAGAACTCGAGTACTCACCAATTATCCGAACTCGATTGAAACCCGAAACTTTTAATGCGGCTCGACACGTGATCGGCTAGGACCTGTAATCGTCACGAATCCCACATATTAACACAAACTCAATAACTGAACAATTCAACCCAAACACAATTATTGTAATTAAACCCAATCCGAAACACACCCCAAACGAATAACCGACTCCCGAAATCCCTTCACGAGGCTCCCACCGAAACCCTAAAACCCATATAACTCATTCCGATATCATCCCGAAGGAATTCAGACTAACAACAACTCAAGACTCCCCCATAATGATCAAACCAGATTTCCCCTGCAGGCTGCGGCTCGCGCCTCTAAGCCCCTGAGGGTCGCGCCGCGACCAAGCGGTGCTCTGCACCTTGACCTGCGATTTTCATGGCTGAACCAGGGGATTTCCATCTCCCCCAAACCGATTCCAGCAACAAAATACACCAAACTCATACATAAACACCCAATATACTATAGAAACTAAATTCCACATATAGCACATACATATCTCAAGAGTTAACTATCCAAATCATGGATTCTTACCTTGAAAGCTCAAGAACGCAAAGAGGAAGATGGTGAAGATGAATTCCACAATGTCACAGTCAATTCTAGGATGGGAGCAGACTTCTTCAGCTGGAGTTTACACAAACACACACTTTCACACTTAGGTTTTCTTTTGAAGTGAAGATAAGAATGAAAAGAAGCAGCTTCTATATACGTCTCTATCTTTAACCGGTCCCGAACCCATTAATCTGGACCCGATATCACTTTTTCACAATTAATGTCATTAGGACCCAATTAAATCCACGATCTCAATAATAATAATAATCCACTAATTATTAACCCGGAGACACGTATCACTCGGTCTCGACACGTTTAATCCACGAAACGGAATTTAATTGGAACAACGCAATAATATTAAAATAATGAGCCAATAAATTAAATCCACGTACCATGCTTAAATTTGGGATGTTACAAATCCTCTCCTCTTAAAAAGATTTCGTCCCGGAATCTAGCTCGGCGCCTGAAACAGGTGCGGATATCGGCTCCTCATATCGGCCTCGGGCTCCCAGGTAGCACTAGTACCCTTATGATGCCTCCACTGAACGAGTACTAGCGCGATCTCTTTGTTCCTCAATCTTTTCACCTTCCGGTCGGTAATCGCCTCAGGCTGCTCGACATATCTCAGATGATTATCCACGGTGATCTCGAATAACGGCACAAACTGATCATCTTTGGCCAGACATTTCCTCAGGTGACTCACATGAAACGTATCATAAACTCCGGCCAACTCGGAAGGCAATCTCAATCTATACGCCTGATCTCGGACTCTGGCTATAATCTCGAACGGACCGATGTATCGCGGGCTCAGCTTACCTCGATGTCTGAATCTGATAACTCCCTTCCATGGCGATACCTTCAGCATAACGCGGTCTCCAACACTGAACTCGAGCTCAGTCAGACGACGATCGACATAACTCTTTTGCCGGCTCTGTACCACTCTCATATGCTCACGAATGACTGCCACCTTATCGCTCGTCTCCTGTAACAACTCAGGCCCACTGATAGGTCGCTCGCCGACCTGTCCCCAACACACCGGGGTTAGGCACTTACGCCCGTATAGTGCCTCGAATGGAGCCATCTTGATGGAGGTATGGTAGTTGTTGTTGTACGCAAACTCGACTAACGGCAAGTGAACGTCCCAACTACCGCTGAAATCGATCGCACAAGCTCTGAGCATATCCTCGAGAGCCTGATTCGTCCGCTCTGTCTGCCCGTCTGTCTGAGGTCTACACGCCGTGCTCAACTGAACTCTCGTCCCCAACTCGCGCTGAAAGCCCTGCCAAAACCTCGAAGTAAACCGCGTATCTCTATCGGACGTAATCGACATCGGAATGGCGTGCCTCGAAACTATTTCATTAATGTATAACCGAGCCAACTGATCCATAGTAATGGTGCCCCGAACCGCTAGAAAGTGGGCACTCTTCGTCAACCGATCCACAATCACCCAGATCATGTCATTGCCTCGAACCGTGCGTGGAAGTCTGACAATAAAATCCATCGTGATATGATACCACTTCCACTCGGGGATCTCTAGAGGCTGCAAATGCCCGTGAGGTTTCTGATGCTCGGCTTTTACTCGCAGACAAGTCATACACTCTTCAACATACCGCCCCACATCTCTCTTTATCCCAGGCCACCAGTAGAACTCGCGCAGATCTGTATACATCTTGGTGCTCCCGGGGTGGATAGACAACCTCGATCGATGCGACTCGTCTAAAATCAGCTGCCGCAGATTACCGACTCTCAGAACCCAAACCCGATCATGAAACACCCACAAACCTCTGCTATCCCTGCTCAACACATCAAGCTGTCCCGCAAGCCGCTCTCTCTTTACATTCTCTGCTCGCAAGCCCTCTAACTGAGCCATCCTCAAACTATCCACTAAAGTCGATGTAACCTCGAGCCTTGCTGCTCGGGAGAACACCGTCTGGCCGCACGCCTTGCGGCTCAGCGCATCGGCCACCACATTGGTCCTACCAGGATGGTACTGAATCTCGCAGTCATAATCCTTTAGTAGCTCGAGGCTGCGCCGCTGTCTCATAGCTCCTTCTGACTGAACAGGTACTGAAGACTCTTATGATCTGTATATACCACAAACTGTGAACCGTACAAGTAGTGACGTCATATCTTGAACGCAAACACTATCGCGTCTAACTCAAGATCGTGCACAGTATGGTTCTCATCGTAGGTCTTCAGCTGTCGCGACGCATACGCTATCACCTTGCCTCGCTGCATCAGAACACAACCCAAACCGGTACCTGATGCATCACAATATACCACAAAATCCTCTGTACCCTCGGGCAATGCTAACACCGGAGCCTGACATAACCGGGATTTCAATTCTCTGAAAGCCGACTCCTGCTCATCGGACCACATGAAAGGAACGGACTGCCGTGTCAATCTCGTCAACGGCCTGGTAATCCTCGAGAAGTCCTGAATGAAGCGGCGATAATACCCGGCTAGTCCCAAAAAGCTGCGGATCTCAGGCACAGTCTTCGGCGGCTCCCAACTCATGACGGCCTCTATCTTCGCCGGATCCACTGAAATACCCTCAGCACTCACGACATGCCCCAGAAACTGGATCGACCTCGCGCAACCAGAACTCGCACTTGGAGAACTTCGCATAAAGTCGCTCCTCTCGCAGCACAGTCAAAATCTCTCGCAAGTGCTGCTCGTGGTCCTCGGCACTCCTCGAATATATCAGGATGTCGTCGATAAAAACAATCACGAATCGATCCAACATAGATCTACACACCCTGTTCATCAAATCCTTGAAGGCCGCGGGTGCGTTAGTCAGTCCGAAGGGGCCACACAAGGAACTCGTAATGGCCGTATCTCGTTCGAAATGCAGTCTTCGGCACATCCTCGTCTCTAACTCTCAGCTGATGATACCCCGATCTCAGATCTATCTTCGAAAAGAAGCTCGAGCCCTGCAACTAATCGAACAGATCGTCGATGCGTGGAAGCGGATAACGGTTCTTCACCGTCACTTTATTCAACTCTCGGTAGTCAATACACATCCGCATAGAACCGTCCTTCTTCTTCACAAATAGCACGGGAGCTCCCCACGGGGACGAACTCGGACAGATAAATCCACGATCCACCAATTCCTGAAGCTGCGACATCATCTCTCTCATCTCAGTAGGTGCCAGCCTATAAGGCGTCTTCGCAATAGGCACCGCTCCAGGGATAAGATCGATACGAAACTCGACATGACGATCTGGCGGTAACCCAGGCAACTCCTCTGGGAATACCTCAGGGAACTCTCTGAAACACAATCTCGGAATACTCGACTCACTAATGCTGTACTACCATCTACCCTCTCGACAACTAACGGTACAGATAAAGCAGTAGGAGACACAGAAAAATATGCACAAAACACAACAGACACATACGAGCGATCCGCTCCAGAATCAAACAAAATGCAAGCACTAAGCCCGTTCAGGATGTACGTACCGGAAACAACATCGGTGGACTCGCGGGCCTCCTCTGCTGTGGCCTGAAACACCCTGCCGCGGCCCCTAGGCGCTGACTCACGGCGGCTCGACGATGACGGCTCAGCTCTGGCACCGCTGGTACTCGCTCACTGTACAGCTGGCGGCGCATCCGGACAGTCTCTAGCAACATGACCTGGCCTCCCACAACGGAAGCACAGGGAATCTCTCGAGGTACAAGTAAAAGAGGTGTGGTCATACTGATCACAACGGTAACATCGGGGCTGCTCCAGCATACAATAACCGGAATGACAGCGGCAACATCTCTGACAGTCTCTCTCCCCGGCTGAACTGTCTGCCCGGCTCCCTGACGGCTGGGACCCCTGCCCCACGCTACTCTGGCTCTGACTGGGAGCACTATATCGGGAAGTCTGCCCCTGACTCTGACTAGTCGTCCCCGACCCCTGATACTGCCCTGACCTCCTGGACCTACGGTCTCTGCCTCTGTCTCTGTCTCTACGGAATTCCGAACCCTGCCCCTGAACCTGCTGCCGCTCAGGCTGTCTCTCCCTCTGAAAATCCTGGGGCTCTCGATAGTAGCTCTGGGACTGGTCAGACGTCCCTGTCCTCTGTCTCTGGGATGGAGGCTGACCCCTCTGCCTCTCAATCTCTCTCTCTAACACGAGCCAACTCCAAGGCTCTCGCAAACGTAGGAGTGTCGTGAAGCCCGATGAACTCCCGGATGTCCGACCGTAAACCATCAATAAAGGCACCAGCCTTACGAACCTCTGTATCTACATGGTGGGGTGCGAACTGAGCATACTCATTAAAACGGTCTACATACTGCTGGACTGACATGCTGCCCTGCTGGAGATGCAAGAAACGACGCTCCATCTCCCGGCGCTCATCGCGGGGAATATACTGCAACTCAAAGATAGCATGGAACTGCTCCCACGACATAGCATAAGCTGCTGCAGTAGTCATCGAGGACTCAATGGACTTCCACCACTGTGAAGCCCCTCCCTTTAGCAAATAGGCCGCATAGCCGACCATATCCCTCGGATCAACGTGGGCGACTCGGAAAGCCGCCTCGATCTCTCTCTCCCATGCCATAGCCGCACCCGGCTCACCACCGCCTCGGAACTGAGGTGGGACTCCTGCCATAAAGTCCTTAAAGGACCCACCCCTCACAGAAGAAGACGAAGATGCCCCAACCCCTGTCTCAATACTGGTAACTGGCGGCGGATCAGATCTTTGCTGCCGATCCCTCTCTCTGTAGAACTCAGTTAAAACCGCTAACATCTCTGACCGGCGGATATACTCATCCCCTGCTGGTCTCTCGGGTCCAGATCCCTTTCCATGGTCTGCCATAACTACCTGCACATATTACAAAGGTAAGATAACAGATTGACCACCAAGCGTTATACAATAAGCTAGGTTAGTTAATTCCGCTAAACTCAGTCTCAGGGAAGAAGCCCACGGATCTAAACACGGTAAGAGCTCAAGCATCCACTGATACTCAATACTGAAACCACAAGCTCTGATACCAAGCTGTAACGCCCACATTTCTCACACAAATGCCACGTCAATACAATACACAGGTGGCAATATCGCAATCATCTCAAAATACACATGTCACAGGATTAGCGGAAAACACTGTTAATTAAAACTTTAATACACATAAGTCGTCATACAACATGTCACATACTGATACAATACATACACACTGAACTAGCCGCTAAACACTGATTACTGATAGCTAACGCAATGCTGATCAAGTACAAAATACAGATAGCTGTTTAGAAGTCTAATCTCAAAAGACAACTAGCACACATAAACTCTAAACTGCCCCGGCACCTACTTTGGCGGCTGCTGCTGCTGCGATACCACGGTATGACTGCCTGAGACACACAGGACTCGAAAACATAAGCTGGACCGCTCGTGAGTACGCGAGGATTAGACACTGCAGATAAACACATATAACATACACAACACATATATCTCAATACACATAACACGGCTCGATGCACACACATATCTCTACTCAAAAGGGGACGCCATTCCCCAGCTAACAGGCCGCACACAGCAGCGGTTAGCTCACAATAGGCACAGGAGCGACCTGGCGATAACACTGCTGTATATATACAGTCTCATACTTCACGACTGGTTAGGGACAGTCAGCCTCTGCGACCACATATCGCGGACACCTGCAACTCAAACATATATAGCACGTATAGGGTATAGAAACTCATACCTGCGCGCTATCACGGTCTCATACACATAACTCACAATCACATAAATGACTCGCAAAATGCACGTGCGTTTAGAAAGAACTCGAGTACTCACCAATTATCCGAACTCGATTGAAACCCGAAACTCTTAATGCGGCTCGACACGTGATCGGCTAGGACCTGTAATCGTCACGAATCCCACATATTAACACAAACTCAATAACTGAACAATTCAACCCAAACACAATTATTGTAATTAAACCCAATCCGAAACACACCCCAAACGAATAACCGACTCCCGAAATCCCTTCACGAGGCTCCCACTGAAACCCTAAAACCCATATAACTCATTCCGATATCATCCCGAAGGAATTCAGACTAACAACAACTCAAGACTCCCCCATAATGATCAAACCAGATTTCCCCTGCAGGCTGCGGCTCGCGCCTCTAAGCCCCTGAGGGTCGCGCCGCGACCAAGCGGTGCTCTGCACCTTGACCTGCGATTTTCATGGCTGAACCAGGGGATTTCCATCTCCCCCAAACCGATTCCAGCAACGAAATACACCAAACTCATACATAAACACCCAATATACTATAGAAACTAAATTCCACATATAGCACATACATATCTCAAGAGTTAACTATCCAAATCATGGATTCTTACCTTTGAAAGCTCAAGAACGCAAAGAGGAAGATGGTGAAGATGAATTCTACAATTTCACAGTCAACTCTAGGATGGGAGCAGACTTCTTCAGCTGGAGTTTACACAAACACACACTTTCACACTTAGGTTTTCTTTTGAAGTGAAGATAAGAATGAAAAGAAGCAGCTTCTATATACGTCTCTATCTTTAACCGGTCCCGAACCCATTAATCCGGACCCGATATCACTTTTTCACAATTAATGTCATTAGGACCCAATTAAATCCACGATCTCAATAATAATAATAATCCACTAATTATTAACCCGGAGACACGTATCACTCGGTCTCGACACGTTTAATCCACGAAACGGAATTTAATTGGAACAACGCAATAATATTAAAATAATGAACCAATAAATTAAATCCACGTACCATGCTCAAATTTGGGATGTTACACATAATATAAACTTTTTATAATTAAAAATATTATAAAACATTTTATTACAAATATTGCATTATTTTTACTTTTTAAAAAAATAAATAGTTTGCTAAAATTAGGAGTTAAATTGGAAAGTTAATTAAATCTTTTAAAAATATTGTTTTTTATTAATAGGAGTTATATTAGGTAGTACTTAATTACATTTATACTTAAATTTTAAATATAAATTAGATAATTAATTAAGAAGATTATATATAGAAAATTGGGCTGGTAAACAAAACTTTGGTTAAAGAAGGAAGCGACAAGTGTCTATAAACATTTTCTTTTGTTAATATATATAGATAGATATTACACAAATATTAATATATAGTTGTTTATATTAAATACATACAAACTAAGAATTAAAACATAAAAATATTAGTTTTATTACAAAAAAAATACAATACTTATATTATTATTATTATTTGTCATAAGCTATAAGTTTTCTAGACTTCTAAATGTATATGAATAATAATAAGTTTTCTTTTTCATATTTAAACTTTTTATTATATTGTAGTTATCAATTATTAAAATATGAATATCTTGTTTGAATTGATTTTAAATCTTATTACATTAGATGTAAATTTAGAAATATATGATTCTGAATTTATTTGTTTTTCGTAGTATATACTTGGTCACATGAGTATTGTTCACGATGACATATGACATCACAAGAAATAAGTAAAGTTGTTCATTTATTTTTATTTATAAATAAGATTAAAACTTGTAACATTTAATTCAAATTCTAATAATAAAAACTGTTTTATAAATCAATTATATTATTCTGGACAAAACATTTTAGGTAAATTAGACGATAAATTAGGAAATATTTAAAATCATTTAATTATATTAGTAATCTTTAGTTTCTTTATAAATTACAAATCAATTAAACATGGTTGTTTGTATTATGTTAAAAGTTTTACTTAACGGTGTTTATGTAAACCTCAGACATCATGAAATGATTATCATATGCATTGTTTATGTAAACATGAAACGACGTGACATTTTGCCAGGTTTCGAGGTTGTTACAAAGATTATCACAAAAAAAAATGCATTTAAGAGGGTGTTTGGTTTTGCGTTACAAAGGTGATTATTAGCTTATTACGTTATAATAACGCAAATAATTGGTTTAAAGTGTTTGGATTGCATACGTTAATAAGTGATTATTTGCGTTTAGCGTTTGTCCTACCACACATTTTCATAAGTTAAAAATTGTAGCTTATTTGCTTAATAAGTGATTATTTGGTCATTTTACAAGTAAAAAAGCAAATTCAAACACTTTAAAAACTGATTATTTGATAATTATGATATCAAACAGCAGAAGCTAAACCAAACACTACATTTCATGCAGTACTTTTTGTTACAGCAATTATCTCATTATTAGTTTCCAAAACGCTACAGCACTTTTTCTAACGCAAATCCAAACACCCTCTAAGTCTTAAATGAATAAGTTACATGCATTACACAACATGTAACATTCATTTATTAATTTTCAGTTTTTGTTTGTCGGTGATAAATTAATCTATTTCATAATTTGTGCTTATTTTAATTTTGGTTATTATTTATTTTTTGGATTTGAAATTGCTTAATAATATACTTTATATAACATCATTTATCTTATTTTTTTCATCTTATACATATTTTCTAAGAAGCACGTTATCAATGGAATTTTTTTTCTTTTTTCTTTTTTTGCAATCTCCATGATATTCAAATCCATAGTAACATCATTTATCTTATTTATCTATATATGCATGGGTTCTTCCCCACAAAGACCTTCATAATTTTCATTGCAATCTCCATAATATTCAAATCAAAATTTATGACAATTTAAAGTCGGATAATTACTTCTTAATAGGCTTTCATATTCCTACTATTGTCTATTTGTTTAAGAGTTGACCAAGTAATTTGTATATTTTTAATAGAAGTGTATAGGTAGTATATATAATATCAATACATAGTTAAAAATCCATTGATATTATAAATTAACTTATTTTTTTTAATATATATAATACATGTATTGTGTGGTTACTTACTAATATGATACATTAAGTGTTTATGGCTTAATAACGCGGTATATATATTGATATATAATATAAATATCTAAAAAATCCCGAAAAACGTTTTTATTTTTTATTACTTTTTTTTTATTTTTACTTTGAGTGTTTTTAATTAATATCAACTATTTGTTTTTACGTCTTTTTGCATTTTCGTCCATCTATGTTTTTTTTCCATAAAAGTCCTCAAGTTAATTTTTTCTCTTTTTGGTTTAGTGAAATTTGGATATTAGATATCGGTTTTTTCAGTTTTTAAAAACCCGGTTTACTAATTATAATCGTGTTCTAATGTCCAATTTTCACTGAACCAAAAAGAACAAATTAAGGACTTTAATGAAAAAAATAACATGAATGGACGAAAACGCATAAAAACATGAAAATATGTTGGTTTTTTTTCGTAAAAAACCCTTATTTATTTAAAAAAGGGTAAAGTATTATTTTGACCATCCAACTTTTAGATTCTTTTTTGATTTAGCCATTAAAATATATTTTGTCTCGATTTAGCCAATAAACTATTTTTGTATACATATTTAGCCAATAAACTTTCTTTTTACTGATTTAGCCACCGAAAATTGTCCCGATTTGGCCACTAAACTATCATATTTTGTATCGATTTAGCCAATAGTTTTATTCATTTTTCCCAAAATAGAACATTAAACAAAGTTTAGTGGTTAAATTAGGACAAAAAATAATTTAGTGGCTAAATCAGACAAATCTGAAAAAATGGTTAAAATGGTACTTAACCCTTTTAAAAATTATAATTTGTTAGCTCGATTTTTCTTTTTGTCTCTAAATTGTTAAAAGTATCTTTGACTAATCCACTCAAAGCATAATTTTACCCTTGATTTCCTGCTTTTGTTCCTTCAAGTCATTCACAATTTCAAACTTTCAATAATGGATTTCTTTACACTTAAACCTCTTTATAGCTACAATTTTCAAACTTGCAAATCAAAACATTACGACTACACTAACCTGATAAAATATTGCTTGATATAACTTAGAATTAATATCGATAATATGGTTAATATTGAAAAAATCTCATCAACTTTTTTTATTTTCTTGATTAAATCCGTAATTACTTTTGTCTTATTCAAAAGTGTATATTTGATCTGTTTGACCGGTTACCAAACAAGTAACCTTAGTTTTTTTTCACTTGATTAATGTTGGAAAAAAAACCCACAATCTTTTCATATTCTAGCAATTAAGTCCTTAAATTTTTTGTTTTATGACTTGTGTTTTACCGGCTAATCCGGTAGCCGGTTAAAAATATATACTTTTGAATAAGACAAATATAGTTCAGGAATTTAAACAATTGGAAAAAGAGTTTAGGAACTTAATTTAGAAAATGAGAAAAGTTAACTGATATTAATATCCATTAAAATAAAACTCAGACGTGTGTATCATTTATTTATTTTTTTTATGATAAATAAAAGCTCCAACTATTAACAAATTGTCGCTTGAATCATTGTGGTATTATCCTAGATCTCCTATTCAGGGTTAATATTGAATAAACCTCATCAAGTTTCTTCATTTTTGTGATTAAGTTTTTAAACTTTTTTTTTTCTTTTTATTGTTTAAGTCTATAAACTATTTCTGTCTTATTTAAAAGTATATATTTGACATATTTGACCAGTTATCAAACAATTAACATTGGTTTTTTCATTTGATTAATGTTGGAAAAAACTCACCATATTTCCATATTATAGCGATTAAGTCTCTAAACTTTTTGTTTTACCAGTTGTATTTTACCGTCAAATATGATGACCGGTCAAATATATATACTTTTGAATAAGACAAACATAGTTTAGAGACTTAAACAATTAGAAAAAAAAGTTTAAGGACTTAATTGAGAAAATGAGAAAAGTTGATTGAGTTTTTTCAATATTAACCCTCCTATTTATGCACAAAAGTGCATTATTTTGAAAGAAAAAAACGATGGTCTAATGTCGTTTGGATTGCATGAATTTTAAATGATAGTATCTAAGATGATAGGATTTTAAAATATTTAGTGGATGAGTGAATCACGAAATGTGAAAAAGTGGGAAATATGAAAATGTTAAATGAAGTTAAATCTTTTTTTTTTTTTTTATCCTAACATGACATGGGAGCACCGGCGGACTTACATGGAAAGAGGGGGTAGCCCGTGCAACGGGTTCCCTCCCAAATAACTTCGTTTCGTAGTGGAAAATTTTTAAAAATTTTATATGTGCAACCGACGAATTTTTATGTGTGCAACATATAGTATTAATTAAATCATGTGCAACTTTATTTAAAAAAATTTGATACCTCAAAAAACAAGTTGATTACCTAAATAACTAAATAATTAATTAATTTAATAAATCAATAACATTCAATAATATTTCTAAAAATTAAAACTCAATAAACCTAAGACTAAATTCTAAACTCATTAACTCAATGTCCTTTTTAAACCCAATACTATTTTTAACCCAATTTTCAAACTCAATAATAATTTTAAATTTAAGCTCAATTCTTTAAGTCTTTTAGTCTTAACCCACTTTTAAAAAAAAGGCAAAAGAAACAAGAAGCGAGAACATATATTTTTAAACGGTGTTCTGATTTGTGTGGTTGAAGATGAAATATTTTCTATGGTGACAAATAAAGCTTCTATTGATCGATTCCAAAATATGAAAATCATAGAGATCAACTGTGCGAGGTAAATTCTTAACGTAATAACTTATATTTCATAATAAGTTGTATTTTTATGTATTATCTAGTATCATATTTGTTATTCTAAGATTATATGTTTAATTTTTAAATTATAAATATACATGTGTTGACCTGACCCGATCAAAATAAACATTTAATTGTTGAACCGTGAACACGACGAAAATTTGTGCAACGGGTCCTCTCGATGGCTGGGTCCATCACTGCATGGGAGGATTTCCAAATCCAAATCCTAAATAAGTTGTTTAAATCCTCCAAACCAAACCACACATTGTTCAGAACTAACTTTCAAACATGATCTTAACTGTTTTCTACTGTCAACAAATGCCATGAGGGCAACTTAAGTAATATGAATCATTTTCAGAATTATTTTTGTTGTCAATAGGTATTTTCAGTTGGTCATGATCTCCGAATATATTTTAATCTTTAAAGGAGCGTTTGGTACAATAGAATCGGAATAATTGAATTGAATGATATTTTCATGTCTTTTTTATCTTGTGAGGAAAGCCCTCAAATTTTCAATGGAAATAAGTAAAGAATTTAGTATGAAAGAAAATTTCATGTATATCATTCTTATTTCTTAATATGTGTGTGTATTTAAGTAACTACCACTTATTATACAGTGCACCAAAAGGTATCACTCTTAAATATAATTATATTGAAATTTTTACCATATTCATGTTTTAAATAACATTACAAAAATGATATATAAATTTTACGTACATTCACACATTCTAAGTGAATGAAATCATGCATCACATAAATGTACGTTTAAATACATGCAAATTTATGTAAGTATACGTTCACGTCATTTCTTGTGCGCTGCATAATGAGTGGTACACTCTCAAACCATACACACACCTCTAAGGCTCTAACTGTCTGTTCCTTTCCTATACCTTCAAAATTTAAATCTTTAATGCCTTCCCCATGCATCCTAACAAACCCTAAACCTAAGAAAAAAGAAGCAAAAGTCTTCCCATCGGAGAGATTTGAAGTTATGAACCCATTTTTCATAGTCAAAAAATAAGGATTCGATCTAAAAGAAGTGCGACTCAATAATCAGGAGGAAAGCTCATCAACTGACTTGAAATTCTCCAGAGTAGCTTGAACTTGTTGACATTACAGCTTGGATCTTGGCCTTGGTATCTCCATGTGTTAATGATGAACGATGATGCATCTGATTTGAAGAAGATGATGTATTATGTTGAATCGATTAAAAGATGTATCCGACGTGAAGAATATGCATCACATTCATCAGATATGAAGAACAAAATGGACATGATGATGCAACAATTGATTCATATGAAGTTGTTTAATTTAAGATAAATGATATTCATATATTTCTTTCAGTTGAATTTGTATAAATTTGGAAATGTATTATTAGCATTTAATGTATAATTATTACATGAAATATTCAATCAAATATAATTAAACTTGAGTTTGTTCATACCAAATATGTGTATCGCGTGATGCACTAATGATGGATTTAATCTAAGGGTTACAATTTTAACTATCAGGTTCTTCGACGCACATGGTTTTACATAGAACTTATATATATATATATATATATATATATATATATATATATATATATATATATATATATATATATATATATATATATATATATATATATATATATATATATATATGTTCAAGATCTATGGAAAACCATCTTTGACTGGAAAACTGGAAAACCATATTAAATGCACATGTTCATTACGATCAAATGTTAAATTTAATGCACAACTACAATATACATATGTTTAAATGTGCATTATTATTGACTAGTTCACATAATTTACATGTTCATTAGGATAAAATGTTTCATTTCATGCAAAATAACAATATGCACATGTTCAAATGTGCAA
>JAANYP010001666.1:0-37656 GCA_020465985.1 Centrapalus pauciflorus
AACGGGTAGGGAGGGAGGGGGAGCGTGAGAGGGAATGGAAGTAGGCTTGGACGGGGACGTGCTATCGTGCGGTACAAAAGTGCTGCAAGTTGTCCGATCTATATTCAGTCACCGTCCACCCGTCTTCTCGTATTCCGCCCCCGTTGTTATCCACCTACCATAATCCACCCGCCTTGTTTTTTCGGTTCAACCCCCTCATTTTCCCCCCTCCCCCCTTTGATGAATCAGCAAGTCTTACCTTTAGGCCCAGCTTCATCTCCCCCTCTGAACTTGTTTCCCTGTCTAGATTAGTCTCCCAGCGAGTTGGCACCTGCACTCCCTCAATTTTTTATGAAGTAAGTCCTGCTGTTTCCTCTTTGCTTGTCAGATGCAACTTCCTTCACCTTCGCTATACCCGTCTGTAGTGTCCATCACAAGTTTCGTTAAGTTCCCCCACTCCTATACGCTCTCAGCTTCTTTTGTTTTGTCCAATACTGAGGCTGGTTGGTCGCCTTTTACCCCATGCTTGACTTGGATATTTCCTCCGCCTCTGGCAACTTTGAATTTCTTCGCTTGGCGTGGTGTGGTTCTTTTTCCCTCTACCCTTCTCGACTCCCCTCTGTCGATCTGCCCCGAATAATTCCACTTTGGCTGCGCAGTGACAAAATTTTGTCTTTCGTGCACACCTATCACGCTTCCTTTCCTCGTTAGTGCGGCACAGGCTCATGTGAACGGTCTTTAACAGTCGGCTAGAAGACATGACAAACCCGACTTCTTTCTCCATTTAATGACAATCACTATCCCGCTATAATTCCTCTGGCACTTGGTATCACAGCGCTGACGTCTCTTCGCCAGGAAAGGAACCAACTAGCCTAGGTTTCCATGCTTCACCTCTTTGGTCTAGCACCTACACTACGTTTCAGACAAGTACAAGGAGCTGCTTCCCGACCGCCTATTACTGTTGCGTCCACACCTTCCTAAGGGTTAGTATGGCCGGTTTTTCTTCCTCTTTACATTCCCAGTTGATTGATCTTGCGAGATAAAGTCCCACTGCTTGACTTTCTCCTCATTCTCCCTTGTGAGCATACAGTAGCACTCTCCTCTTTCCAGAAACAACTGTTGAGTTCCGCTCTGCGTAGTTGTTGTTTGGGAGCATTCTCTCCCGCCTGTATTCATGAAAACATCTTTCTCTCCCTTCCCACTTCTTCCCTCAACCCCCCTCTCTTGCGACTCAATTGAACGGGAAATAATCTTCCTTCGTTCACCGGTACCTCAGGCTTTCAACGTCAGTGCTGATATTGAATCTTTGATTTCTTGTCACGCACTTTTTCTTCGCAATTCTTTCTCTGATTGAGATCTTATAAGGGCAATCCATATCCTCATATCAGGAATCATAATCACGTTCTTCCTTCATTTCCTGAAGTACAAAAAACTTCGTTCTTGAACTTCCTGATTGAAATCTTTTGGATCATTGTCATCTCCACATCAACTAGTTTAATTTCTTTGTTAAAGGACAGGACTAGTTTCGAAGCATAATATCCTCAGCACACCTTTGCCATCGTAGGTCTTTGAGTTTCCGCCTCTCCTTTCTTTGCGCCTTAGATTCTTCCACGGCGAGTTGATCAAATAATTGACCTCGGGGGAGTGTCGGCTCTATCTGCTTTCCTTGCCTCTTCTCCTCATGAGGAGCAGTCGATCGGTTACTTGAGTTTGCCTCCTCGTTTTTTGGGCGTCAGGAATGCTTGAGCTTAGTCTGTCTCCCAGGCCGCACAGTTAGATAAAGTGGCCCAGTGCAAGCATACACCGTACTTCACTAAACGCTCGGCGTCCTCTCTCTCATCATTCATGAAATGCCCATACACAAGTTCTTAGCCTCTTCCTGATGATTCGGATCATGGGCTTCTTTCCACTATCCTCTGGCTATGATTTTCCTTTTCACCGAATTAATGCTCTTCTTCATTTGAGCCATCCATTCTGATAGTGAGCCGAAAGACGAACACAGGACTGTTCACACCTCTCTCAACAGCGCCAAGCATTTAACGCTGACTCTAACGTAGATCAGGGAGAACTGTGGGAAAGGAGGTAAACTATGTGGTCACCAAGATTCCAGTTGACACCAACCGTGAGACGGTGAAAAGAACTCTGTGGCCAGTGGCTCAGCGTTGAACGTCGGGTCTTGACTGGACTTTCTACCTCTTTTAAAGTGATCGCGCCACACCGAAGCTGCTCCGTGTCGAGCGTGATGCTTTTGTGATAGTTGACCTGTATGTCAACGCCTGCACTTACTTTCGAAGACTGAGCAGAGCCAATGTGGCTAGGTGTGTATGCTTCTAGACTTGTGATTCGTATGCAAGTGTACACTCGGGAGATGTGTACTAACTCACTACCATCAAATCCACAGGGATTATCGGAATAGCCTTTGAGCCGTCCGGTGCCTGAGTGTCATCATTGAGAACTACTGTCCTCAGGTTGCGCCAGTAGATGACGTGGATGCCGGGCGGGGTGGGGCGGGGGGGGGGGGGGTGCCGTCCTTCGGATGGGAGTATCTGACTCTCAATGCGCAAATCCCTGTTTTTGTCGCCACAATCCTGTGGTATGTCCCTGGCTTACTGGGTTTGGGATGCCCTCGACACTTCGTTGAGTACGTACTACTCTGTAATTCGTTCCGTCCTCCCAGATGAGCTTGGTCCCCTTATCATGATCATCGACATATCCTGCTTCCTTTCCGCTGCTCCCTCATTAATGTGGATCCGTCCGTTCAGGTCCGCACTACTCCTCTCCCTCAACCCCCTACATCCACCGCGCTTCTGCCCTTCGACAGAAGCGTTCCCTGAAACTTGTCGCTGCGGGGCTGGACGTCTCTCCTCCCACCCAATCCTTGGTCGCGCCACCCCGGTCTTGGGTTGTATCGGAGGTTGATTATCGCTACGCGTCACATTCTCAGCTCTTCCTGATCTGCAGTTATCTAACAACGCTATTCGGTAAGGGGGGGTAAGTAGCGAATAGGTATCGGCATGATGCTGGCCGGTGGAGAATAGGGTACGTAATGTAGGCACTCATTACATTCATCAGGCCTTTGGAGAGTTGACTTTTTCAGTATATTCGTTGTCGCCGAGAATGCCCCGGCTTACGATTGACTAAACCTTTGCCAATGAAACAAATTTCCGTTAACTATTAGTAGTTGGTCTGCACATTCTTGCGATGCCTGCGCGTATTGCATGGTGCAAACCATCAATCTGTTGGTTGACTGCTTGCGTGGCACATCCAAAGCCCTTGATACTGCAGTGTCTATGCCCGTATGTTAGATGTCATGCAGCATGTTGGCTCGTTACCACACTACCGCGTACATTTCACCGTTCAGGCGGTTTGCGGGGAATGTTTGAAACTTTTGGGTGCGAGGCTTTTGACTATCCCAACAAATCAGGTCTGTACCAATTCCCGTTCTGCAAATAACCATCCTCCAAGAGTGCAGCTACTCTGGAGTGGAGGATATCAATTCTACGGGGTTTAGAACATAGATTGTCGTCTAGTCTGGCAAGGAGGAGTCCTTCGTTTACACATTTGCGATCGGGTACCTCTTGGAAGTGCTGGTTAACCATCTGTGCAGACTCAACTTTTCCTGTGGCCCCGTGCCCGAATTGTTTGAGGTAACCTGAGGACTGGAAGGTTTGTATGGGAGAGTGTATCCCACGGAGATCCTTTGCTACTATCAACAAGATTTTGGTGACTGAACTCTTGACTAACTTTGGTATCTAGGGCGGTTGTTCTTTGAATGGAAAAACAATTCTTGGGGTTGAACAAGATGATTTGTCAGGGGGAGTAAGGGTAGGACTAGAATTTGAGGCTTGTAACGCTTGCGATGAGCGACTCGTTTGGGAAACAAGGGTTGGTTATGTTGAAGCCTTGGCGTGCTGGAGTTTGATGTTTGGGGATTGCCTGGAGCCGCCATTTGTCCCTGTGAACCTCAGACCCTAGCTTAGCTTTCGCAGCTAACTCACCTGAACCTTTTCTCACCCTACCGCAAATCAGCAACCTTGGTCCGGAAGGTAGAAAACTTCCCGTAAAAATCTCGTGCGTTTTTGTTTAACGCCCGTCGGATTCCAGACCACTCCTCTGAAAAGCTATTGCCGGATTCCACCTTCACTCTTTCGATGAAGACCCGGTGTTCGGCAACTAACACATGTGAGACCATTTCTTGAAGCACTGTCCCTTTTTCTTCCCTGTCCCCTCCCCCACCCACTTCGCTCCCTTTTCCAACACCTTGCTTCTCACTCTCGCATTATACTATAGCCTCCCCGCGTAATGTCGGTCTCTGTCGCCCTGCGCCCCCTGGACTCCCTCTCGAGCTGCGCCTATTGTACCACCCGCGGCCAACGAAGACCTTGCCGAACTGCCTGAGTCTCGTCCCCACCTCGAATGGCTATAGGCATGCCTTCGACTGATCTCCTCCCCCCTGAATTCAACTCGCAAACCTCTCGTTACTTCACCCACTCAACTGAGATGCGTCTGAAATTCTCGTATGCACCATCCTTTCGTCGACTGAGTTATGCACAACCACCCTCTCCCGTCCCTGATGTCCCAGACAATCGCCTCGCTCAACTCCGTTGTCGAATTAATCCCCCATCGAATGCTGTTCACATCGACCTTCGCATGGACCATGCGTTGACTCCCCTTCTGTCACCTCGAATGTCTCATCGCTGAACTTTCGCATTGCCACCTATCAAGTTTACACTCGCTTACTCTTGCTTATTCTCGATGCAGCTAGTAAACCAAGACTCGGAATGTTAATAACTATTTCTCGGGTGCTTGTATCCCCCTCATACTCGAATTCCACTATTTTATTCTTGATATCCTTCCCATCGGCACATGTTCCTTTGCCCTATTTTCAAGTCCTTTGACATCTGTATTTTCCCCACTTTTGCTTCCCGGCTTCGATCCTGCTTTCCACCCTGTGCCCCTCGACTTCGAACTCCTTTCACCCCCCTTTTGTTAACTGACTTTTTTAACACCCACACTCCCTGTTGTTACCGTTCCACCCTTCAGTACCCTATGAACTGCCGCCTCGCACTGTTGATACCTACCCCCTTCCAAACGTCTTGTTAGGTGATGTCAGCTTTGCACCTATGCCCTTAAGTATTCCAGTTTCACTAGAGGAATCTCAAACCAAACACAGCTTGGACATATTCAGGTTTACCAACGCACACATTTCGCGGTAAACCCGTATGAACGCCCTTTTACATTCTCCGAACCCCATAGTCACAAACCCCGTTCTCGGGCGCACACACATCATATATGCACCTATAACCTGGTCTACTCCTGCCTCAAATACGCATAACCTAAAACAGAATCGAATTAACTCCACACTTTCCTTGGGCTGATATAGGAGGATGGCCCCGCTTCTGACAGCTTTTGTGGCGTATTTGAGCTTGTGGAAACGGTTGCGTCGTGGTGATGACTAACCGAGATATGTGCCCCCCGTGTTAGTATGTCGAACACGAGGTGCTTGCCATGTCAACGTCCCCCATTCTCGTGCCCTTGCCAAACAGTCCCCTAACCGGCCCTTATCCGAGGAATCTGAATATTGCAAGCCATTGCACAAAAAAATTGCTTTCAAATAAAAACATTGTTATAACCCGTAAAACCTTTCCAAACAAAGTGGTAAAAGAATAACAGGACGAGAGTAACCACGTAAATGGAATAGTGTCTACATCACAGACAACGAAAAGACGCAAGGCCAAGAAAAACCACATCACCAACACACAAAGACAATTTTGTACCAAACTAACATCCAAGCAACTTTTTATACTGGCACTAAAAAATTGAAAATTCACAAAAAACGAACTGTGTTAAACACCTAAGATATGCTCCCCCGTTGATGTTGGCATCGACTCCCCCGTCCGATTGTATACTGATTTACTACATTGACGCTTCCTAAAAACACCAGAAAAATTACAGAAGTTTTCTCAAACATCAGACGTAAACCATTATTTCTCTGCCCTGCACCGCCACTCCCGATTGTTCAATTCACAACCTTTACTTCTTACAAATTCCCTCAAGTATAACCTTAAGTGAGGAATCAAACAATA
The DNA here is from genome assembly GCA_020465985.1 of Centrapalus pauciflorus. NCBI lineage: Eukaryota > Viridiplantae > Streptophyta > Magnoliopsida > Asterales > Asteraceae > Centrapalus > Centrapalus pauciflorus. The sequence continues at coordinate 6,066 of JAANYP010001666.1, forward strand.
ACAAAAATATAATTCTAACCTATACTTTTAGCTACTGATATCACTATCTAATGATTCACACATTACCCAACTTGTGGATTACGAGAAATTATACCTTTTCATCTAATGAGTTGGTAAGCCAACAGCTAGTTCGTATTCAGTTAGCGAGGGGCTAACAATAGAGTAAATTCTCATACCTTTTAACATGATCCTTAATAAAGTGATCCCAGCTGGTCCGATGTGTGTTTGTTTGCGGTTGCCTGGATTTGAGCTCTAGCACTGCCGCTGAAAACACAATATATTGGACCTTTTGTGGTGTTAACACCAGTTAGGTTAGCGAGTAGTCTCGCAGTTGGCTTCTTCCCGCCCCAAGCCCTGGCGAGTCGCAGAGGAACCGCAGCCAGTATATTTGCTTCATCTGTCGACAAAGACAAGACCATTGTTGTTTCTGGGATGCCACCGAGGTTTTGTCACCTCACGAATGACAACTGTCCACTGCTTGTCGTGTTTTCTGTAATTCCTTAGGTTCCTGCGTGCTCAGCATCGAATCCAGTAGTTAACATGAATATGAACGCTCTATTGATCCAAAAACCATAGCTTGTGCGTGTCGCCCTTTCCGGGTATTCTCTAAAATATCTGTTTAGCAGCCCTTAACTGTTGTTCTTTGGCTTTTCACTGCATAACTAGCACCGAAACCCCACATGCGAGCCAAACAGAATATCCGTTCTAGTACGCGCTTAAAGAATTAAGATACTCCATTATTCACCTCGTCTCATGACGATCACCTTACGGTTTCCCCTGAAAATGTCACTATTATCGAGTTTGGGACTTTGATATTCGGGCCATGCGAGTTTCCTAGGAGTCTTGTTGACCATGTTACATTTTCGTACCAGGGCTGAATGTCAATCTTTGGCCTGCCTTTATACAAATCCACAGTCCATGTTGAGTACTTGTCGAAGCCTTAAGACACAGCATTATTTCCATCTGCTCTTTCACATTTTGGGAATTAAGCTACAGGACGAAATTCTTACTGAACATTTCAGGATTGTAGACCAAATACTTATATCGTCTACTATCTTCTGACCTTTACTATGACATCTAGCCCCTGCTGTTATCACAGGTCGCGAGTGGTCTCATATCATTTGCCCCCTTTATTCCAGTATCCACACTATTAAGACTGTTATGTTGACAAATGCATTCAGTACCAAGCGTCGCTGTGTTTGTTAAGGCCTTATTAGCTGATTTGTCTATAAAATATTGACCGTTGATCAAGGCTTCTGGACGGACTCAGTTTACCTCGGGATGATATGTATATATTTATCAGTAATTCTCGTTTAAATACTGCAGTTTTTACTATCCAATTTGGTTAAACTGTCGACGTTTGACGAGCGGTCAAAATGCTAGCACCTCCTTTAATTGGCTCTCTTTTTCAATGGAGCCAACGTTCAGTTCATTAGCGATTCCCTTCTTGTTGATGTATCTTTGTCAACGAAGTCCGTTGGTGCTTGTTCGACTGATTGGATCCTTGTTTCTCGCCTTCTATTCTTTTCACGACTCCCTTTCGTGCCCTGATTGATCTTCTTGTTAGGTCGATACCCATTTCAGGGTTCCACCTTCGAATACTTTGATTTCTGGCCTGCTGACTCTAAGCACTCCGATCCAGCAGTTTATACGCATCTTGGTCACTTGCTGAGCCAGTGGCCATACGCCCTTATGTTGTCTTTGGATTGTCTCGATGCAGAGGAGACCCCGCATTTAGCTGTTGGTTTCTTTCTTCCACGCATCGTCGTGGCTCTGTGTGTTACTTTGTCTTCTTGTTTCGTTCTAAAACTGTGACTGTCGGGGGGTTGGCTTCAGCGTTCTTTATTTTCCCTCTCAGTCTCGGCTTTTGCGTGCTAGGTGTTTTCAACCTGTTCAGTGGGGTTTGACCTAGTATCTGGCCGTTGCCTCGGTTGTACCACGTTAGTAGGGCAAATGACCACATTGTGGTGCAGTGATCGTTTCTTCTGCAATTGTTTACTGAGGGATGCCTCGTGGGGAAACTACGACGTGGTTTTCAGTAATCCCTTTCAGGCCACCCACATTAAAATAATTCGTTTTGGGCTTTCCAAGTTGTCATTAAGACTTTCTCGACTCGTTTATTTAAAGGATCCTGACTTTGCAAATCTATTCGTGCCTCTCGAAGTGTCTTGGAGTTCGGGTCTGAATTCCTTTTTCCTTTTCCTTTTCAGATTTTAAACGCGACAACCCTTCTTTAAGCCTTACAAATACCGACAAACCTGGATATTGTTTGCATCCCACTCCATGATGAACAATTCACACAGCAATTTATCAGGATGATTAATTATTAAAAATATACGCAGATAAGGAAAGATTGAGTTTCAATCTTGTGACATAATCCTTAAATTTAAATAACAGTTATTTTCTAAAATAAAGGAATTTCAATCATGATAGATTGAAATAGAATTATTTAAGACAATATCTGTTATTTAAATGGAAGGTGGATTCAACATGCCGATATGAGATACTAAAAACCGAAAACGAGGTTCGTCTAGAGCTTTAGTAAATATATCCGCTAGTTGGTATTCCGTGCCAACAAAATACAACTCAATTGTTCCCTTTTCAACGTGATCTTTAATAAAATGATACCTGATATCTATATGTTTTGTTCGAGAGTGCTGCACGGGATTGCAGGAGATGGGAATTGCACTTCGAGAATCACAGTAAATAGGGATATTGGTGAGTGAAAACCCATAATCACGTAATTGTGTTCTCATCCACAGCACTTGAGAGCAACAGCTTGCAGCTGCTACATACTCAGCCTCAGCTGTGGATGTGGATACACAATTCTGCTTTTTGGAAGACCAACTCACCGGTCTATCGCCTAAGAACTGTATTCCTCCCGATGTGCTTTTTCTGTCCACTCTACAACCTGCAAAATCAGCATCTGAAAACTCGGTAAGATCGAAATCGGTTCCCTTTGGATACCATAGACCAAGTTCGGGTGTACCCTTAAGATAACGAAAAATGCGTTTTACCGCAGTTAGGTGTGATTCTTTTGGGTCGGCCTGAAATCTAGCACAAAGACATGTTGAAAACACTATATCCGGTCTACTGGCAGTCAAGTACAGTAAGGATCCTATCATCCCTCTGTAAGTTGTATTATCGACACTTTTCCCGGAAGGATCGGTGTCTAACTTACAGTTGGAGGCCATGGGAGTTGCGATACTCGTGCAAGAGTCTAACTTATACTTCTTGAGAATGTCAAGAGTATATTTCGACTGGTTCACAAAAATCCCATCCTCAAGTTGTTTGACTTGTAATCCGAGGAAAAAGTTCATTTCCCCCATCATACTCATCTCAAACCTGGACTCCATCAGGGCTGAAAAATCCTTACAAAAATTACTGTCAGTAGATCCAAATATAATATCGTCGACATAAATCTGTACTAGCATTATATGTGGGCCTTCCCTTTTAGTGAACAGAGTTGTGTCCACCACACCTTGCAGAAATAAGGAAATTCGAAAGACTATCATACCATGCTCGAGGTGCTTGTTTTAAACCATAGAGGGCCTTATCTAGCACATAAACATGGTCAGGTTTATGTGCATCAACAAAGCCTTGTGGTTGTTCAACATACACTTCCTCGTTAAGTTCACCGTTTAGAAAGGAAGTCTTGACGTCCATTTGGTACACTTTGAAGTCTTTGTGTGCCGCGTACGCCAAGAAGATTCTGATTGCTTCGATCCGTGCAACTGGAGCGAAGGTCTCGTCATAATCTATCCCTTCTTGTTGTCGGTAGCCTTTAGCAACAAGTCTTGCTTTGTTCCTTATCACAATGCCGTTTTCATCTCGTTTGTTCTTAAAGATCCACTTTGTTCCGATTACTGTACGGTCTTTTGGCTTGGGAACTAACCGCCATACTCTTAGCTGTTCAAACTGGTTGAGTTCCTCTTGCATTGCAACTATCCAATCCGGATCTGTCAGGGCTTCATCCACACGAGCGGGCTCTATCATACTCAAGAATGATGCGTAGAGACATTCATTAGCAGATGCCCTACGAGTTTGGACTCCTGTTGTTACGTCACCAATGATTTGTTCTGTTGGGTGACTGCGGGTCCATTTGATCTCGTGTGGAAGGGGTGCTCGGGATGGAACCTCTGTGGTTAATATGGGAATGGATGAGGATTCATGGTCAATGGTTTCAAATGATGGTACCACAGGTTCTGGTTCAATTTCCGAGTGTTCCGGTGAAGGAAGAATCGTTGGTATTACATGTGAGGGTATTATAGGAGTAGATTCAACTGCGGATGTGTCGGTGGATGATGTGGATGGATGAGGATATGTTGATGAAGAGGGAGTGGAGAAACTTTGCGGCGCAGTTGAACTGGAAGGATTACCTACATTATTAACAACATTAGACACACTAGCGTTAGGACCGAAAAATTCAACATAAAAAGTATCAAATAAATTAACCAAATCAGAAGAAGAAAAAGAAATGGGGTTATTCGAAGAGTCTCCAGGCATTTGAGTAATGCGTGGTCCTGATTGATCAACTTCGGGTGCCAGTTCAGCCAACTCATCAAATGTGATGTGCACACTTTCATTGACTGTTCTGGTTCGGGTATTGAATGCGCGATACGCCTTCGAGTTGGATGAGTATCCAATGAAGATCGCTTCATCAGCCTTTTCGTTAAATTTTCCGAGGTTGTCTCTGTCATTCAGCACATAGCACCTGCAACCAAATACACGTAAGTACTTGATAAATGGTACTTTATTCAAAAAGAGTTGGTAAGGAGTTTTGTTAAAGCGCTTATGAATGATGGAGCGATTCTGTGTATAGCATGCTGTTGATACGGCTTCGGCCCACAAGAACGGAGGTAGCTTTGAGTATGTGAGCATTGTACGAGCGGCTTCTACTAGCGTACGGTTACGCCTTTCCACGATCCCATTTTGTTGAGGTGTTCGAGCAGCAGATTATTGATGCTGAATCCCCTTGGATCGAAGGAAGCCCTCCACTACCGAGTTCTTGAACTCCGTGCCGTTATCTGATCTGATTGATTGTACTGACAGCTGCTGTTGGGTCTCGACACTCTTGATAAAGTCAATGATTTCTTGAGCTGTCTCGTCCTTGGAACGCAAGAACCTTACCCAGGTATATCGAGAATAATCATCAACGATAACCAACACATATCGTTTTCCATTTATGCTTTGTGTTCTCATCGGTCCGCATAAATCCATATGAAGTAACTCCAAAACTCTTTTTGTTGATGGTTCGGGCTTGGGTTTGTGAGATGATCGTTTCATTTTTCCTTTCTCACATGCTCCGCACAGATGGTCCTTTTCGTAGCGCAACTCAGGAAGTCCTTTGACCAATTGCTTCGCAGCCAGCTTGTTGATGTTATCAAAATTCAAATGGGATAATCTTCGATGCCACAACCAAGAGTCTTTTGAAGAGGCTTTTGATAGTAGACAAATGTTATCCTTAACTACAAGCTTAGATACGTCAATGGTGTAAAGGTTAGATTTTCGGGAACCAGTCAAGATTTCTTTTCCATCCATGTTCTTAACACTCCAGTTCTTAGCCCTAAATGTTACTTCTAGTCCTTTGTCGCAGAGTTGTCCTATGCTAAAAGGATTATGAGATAACCCTTCAACATAGTCAACGTCCTTGATGACCAGATTATTTAGAACTAAGTCCCCGTATCCTTTTATTTGAGCCTGATGGTTGTTCCCGAATTTCACAGTTCCGCAATACTGTTCAACAACGTTGGACAGCAATTCTCTTCTTCCTGTCATGTGCTTGGAGCAACCCGAATCCACATACCAAATGGACTTTGCCTGAAAAACATATAAATTCATATAATGAAAAAATATATGCATTCAAACGCATCCATTTTTAATTCACAATCAAACCGTGTTCTGAACCGAAATGTTCAGAAAACATGATGAGTTAAGACCGGGTCCTGGGCTGTGTGCACAGAAGCCAAACGTGTCGGTTTAAGCACAACCGACAAGCAAAAGAACGGGTCCTAGTCTAAGGTAACTAGAAGCCATTTCTTTGAAGCACGGGTCTTGATCAGAAGTAACCAAGAACCATCTGCATTAAGATCACACAACCTTGGGTACCCACCTCAATATGGGTCCCTTTTTGTTAGGACTTCCAGATTTATATGGCACGTGTACAGATTTAGAAACCCAACTAGCATTTGTGTGTGGTCCAGATGCACAACCCTTTGGAATCCATTGAAGATTGGATTTATTGGGTTTTGGAACCTTAGGCGCTGAAATTGCCTTCGGTTTTTGTCTTGTTGAGACCTTCTTGACCGTTGCTTTGGTTTTGGGCCTTGGCAACGGACATGTCTTAACTTTGTTTGTGGCCGATGATGCACTATTTTTAGTATTCTTTTTCCGAATTCGTTTAACAGGATAAGGCACAAAGGCATTCATTTCAGGAACCTGTCGTCTATATTTTGTTGGACATAGATTAAACAAATCCTTGAAAGAGTACTTTAACGGAATAGTAGAATTCGGTACATCATTACAAACATTGTCACACACTTTGTTACACAAATTGTCTTTAGAGATTATAGACATCCTATCTCTAGTAACAAATTCACTTGGCATTAAAGCCTTCTTCACAAAAAAACTTGTAAAATCCTGCATGGTGGTTTTGGGACTCTCCTTATATGATCTGTAGGAACAAAACGATTAGAGTCAGTAAGCATGGAAGATTTAGACTTGACAGACTTTTCTTTTTGGTGGTGAGTGGGTTTCTTAAAAGACTTGGATTTTATCTGAGTCTTTTTAGAAACCTCATTCTTGAAAGCATTTGAGCACTCACCTTTGACAAAGATAGAAGAAGTTTCAGCTGTAGCCTTACCTTTATCTGATGACATGCATGGAATTTTTAGGGAATGAGAAAGTGTTTGTTGTTTTGAAAGATCTTTCAATTGTTGTGAAACTATTTCAAAATTTTCTCTGTAGACAGTGACTTCCATAGTTTGTTGAAAAAATTGATTTACCAATTCTTCTTCTCTCTTAAGAAGAGCATCTTGAAGATTAAGTGCTTTCTCTTGAGACGACTTCAATTCCTTTTCTAAAACAATGATTTGTTGTTGAAGAACTTTTGCAGGAATATAAAGTTGAGGAGTTGATTTTTCAGTTTCAGTGTTCAATTCAGTTTCTGAATAAGTTGACGAGAGATCTTCCTCTAAAGTGGGTACTCTAGAAGAATAACTCTCATTAAGTTCTTCATAATGAAAAGAAATTTCTTTATCTTTACGCGCAACACGTTTCTCATTTTCTTGGTTTAAAACTTCTTTTGATGACTCAAAAAAGAAAGATTTAATACCGGCTCCCATATAATTCATGTCATAAAATACAGGTAAGACATTTTGTGCTTTTTCCAAATATTTAGGATTTTTAAAACCAATTCCCTGTTTAGAATGGTAAAACCTAGTTTCTTTGGGCTGATTTAAATGGATAGTTTGTTCTGTTTGACCCCTTTTCAAAAATGCATCGTCAAGGGTCTTTATTCTTGCGTACAAACTTATCCTTTCTTCTTCAATCATTTTGTATTTTTCTAAACTGTCTATATTTTCCATATTTACCACATCTAATTGTTTTGTAAGAACAGAAATTTCTTCTTTTAAAGAGTGTTTTTCTTTTGAAAGCGTTTCCATGCAAGATTCGAGGTATATATTCCTATCCTGAACATCTACTTTTTCTATCAACATCTGTTTTATAACATTATGATTAGTTAACCATTTTGCATGATATAATTCAGATGATTCTTTCAGAATATGAGCTTGATGTTCAGCCTGTACACACTTTGCAGTTTCAGCTTTTAATCTATCTTGTAGATCAAGTATTTGTGTGTGTAGTGTACATTCATTATCTACAAATAATTTATTTACATGTGCAGGAATGTAATAGGAATATACCTCACTGGACTCGGAACCGGATGTGGAGCATTCGGGATCGTCGGTTGTGGTCATCAGACATGCTGGTGGATGTTTCATTGTCTCCCCCTCAGCAGCAATGTCTGAATTTGCAGCAGTGACATCAGTACAAGTCTCCAACCCCTGACGATCAACCATATAGCAATTCTTGCCCTTTTCATCCTCGTCTTCAGAATCTTCAGCATCCCAGTAGTCCTCCTGGGCGACGAGGGCCAACGCATCCGATTTCTTCTTTGCAGCCTCGAGCTTTCTTTCGTAATAAGCAACGTCTCTCTCAAAGTTATTCTTGCATTCCCTAGCAAAGTGGCCCGGTTTGCCACATTTGTAGCAGAGACGTTCATCAGTGGCCTTTGGCTCGTCTGCTCTTGGCTTCTCCTCTCTTCTTTCCGCCGGCCTTTTGTCGGCCCGACGGTGCTCGCGGCTATCATCACGCCTTCGGTCCCGGCGGTCATCCCGACGATCATCCCTTCGATCGTCCCGCCTTTCATCTCGCCTGTCATCTCGCCTTTCGTCACGCCTTTCATAACGGCGATCATCGTGATAGTCGCGTCTGTCATCATACCGGCGATCATCCCTGCGGTAGTCATCGCGGCGGTCATCCCTCCTATCATCTGAGTACCTCCAAGGACAAGTGTCATATCGGAGTTGGTTGTTGGTCTTGTTGGAGAACCGTCGTTGTTGGAGACGGTTGGTCCACAAGGCAATCTATTCTTGGATCGTAGCTTCCTCCTCATCATAGACCTCACGCGGAGGGGAAGCATACCTGTACTGAGACGATGAAGAACCAGGAGCAAAAGATGGTGTCGGAATCTGTGTGTTGGTGATCAAGGCTAGGGAATCATTTGGTTTCAACCCTGTGTTGGCTGATAGCAGTAGAGAGGCCAATTGATTTGCCATCAGTTTCTGTTGATCCACATCCCCTTGATATTTCTTAAGCTCCTTAAAGATGACATTTATGGATACCTCAGGAATGTTCAGAACTCTTTTTGTTGCCCTACATGCAAGCTGCCACTCGGGGGCTAAGGCGGCAAAGAATTGGATGTTTATGTCATCCCGATCCTTCTTGATGTGCAGTTTATTCAATTCGTTAAGGACTGCACAAAACCTAGTGAACGTGGATTGCAGAGATTCCCCATCTTTGGCGCGGAATTCTGAAAACTTTGCCTTCGCCTCCTCAATTTTGGCACGATCATCAAGATCTGCCCCCAACATTTGGATTTCCAGCTCGTCCCACATTTCTTTTGCAGACATTTTACTGTCTACACCTACCAAAATATCAGTAGGGAGGGCTTGATAAATCAGATATTCTGCCCTCTTATCAGCGTGCTGGCGATCCCTCTCGGCGTCATTTGCCGGCTCTCGTTCAACTTTTGAGGCTAGGACAGGAGGGTCAGCCTCGGGTCTGGCAGCTATCTCTCTGTAGTAGATGACGGGTCCTTCGGATATTGATTGAAGCATCAGATTCCCGAGAGGTTGCATTCCAACGAATTTCAGGAACCGGGCTTTCCATTGTTCGTACTCATCAGGATAGAGAACTGGTGGTCTGTTCTCAGATCCGAGAACAAGAGCTTCACGAGACATTATGAGTATTGGTGCTGATTAAGAATATGGAGATCTTAGAGGTGGAAACTGAACACGGATGGGTTGGACTGAAATCAGAATGTTCTGAATTCGGATGCTTGATTTCGGATGAACAGTGTTTCGGATGAGGTAACAGAATTCGGATGGTATGAATTCGGATGGAGTGATTTCGGATGAATAGTGATTCGGATGAAGGTCAAATTCGGATGAGTGTCCTAATTCGGATGAACAGTTGTACTTGGGGGAACCAAAGTCGGATGTCCTAAGTTCAGATGGACCTATGGATCCGAAGCCGAATTCGGATGAACAGAAAAGTGGCCGAAATATGATGGTTCCGAAATAGGGACAGAGGACCGAATTCGAATGGTCCGAAATGGTGTGGTCCGAATTTGAAAAAAAAAATTTTAGAACAAGTCCCAATAAGTGAAAAATGAATAGCCTTTCCTGAACTTCGGATGGTCCGAAGTTCGGATAGGACCGAATTAGGATCCGAAATTGGCTTATGGGGGTCCGAAATTCACCTAAGTGTGGTCCGAATTAGGATGATTGTGAGGTCCGAATTTGGTGCCTATGTGGTCCGAAATGCTACAGTATGTAATCCGAAATACAGCAGGTTTTTACGTTTTTCTAAGGCAGAAAAGACAGAATTCGATTTTTATCAGTTTTAATGCCTAAAAACAGTTCTAAATGATTTATAAACTATTTTAAACACTTTTGGTGATTTAAAACAACCTAGAAAACACTTAAAACTAGCATGAACACATGAAAAACCCACTTAAAAAACCCATATTTTCAAGCTTCAAAATGGTCGATTCTTGATGATTTTAACAAAGATATGGAAGTAAATGAGTTTAAAATCAGTAGATAATGATAATGTGATGTTTATAGAACCATTATAACACAAGAAACTCGAAAAACCATGGAAAATGAAGATCTAACCGGATGAATATTGAAGAACTCGAAGAACATGAACAAACCCAGCAGAATCCGAAAGAAATCAGTTGAAATCCACCCCTCTGAGCTCTGATACCAATTGTTAATATGAAATCCCTTATGTATTCAGCACCTTAATGATTTTCTCATCAAACACATGAAGAAAACTAGCTCAATAAATGTGTTTAATAAAGAAGAAGACAAGATGAATGTTTGAATCTCTTGATGGAACAGTGGCGGCTGTAATTGTATATTCAATTGTAGTCAACCGTGTAGTCTCATAAAGAAAACCCTAGGAGCCTTTATAGGCTCATTTAATTAACTTACAAGACTTGGCAACAATGGCCCCTATACTATTACATAAACATGAAATACATAGAAATAAATACAAGAAAAATTACAATGATAATAAATATTACAAAATAACTCCTAGGATCGAAATAATTAATCTAACATATACGTTACAAAGTTTATGATTCGTTGTTAATGAAGAAACACGTATATGAGTTCTCGTATTTTAAATTTTAAAATTTTTTATGCCTTTAAGAGTGCATATATTAGTATGTCGTAGTGACTACGCGTGATTTTTAATGATAGCATGTTTTTTGTCAAAAAATAACAAGTTTAGGTCCGTCGCAAATCGATCGCAAATTGATAATTTTTGTGAGGGATTTGCGACGGAATTTTGTTTCTTTACATTATTTTCTGGTCAAAAAGCCTAAAATAGCAAGTAAGAACATCAATTATGTAATTAAATACATTAAACTTGATTTTGAATAAGTATTTGTTTTATACACGTGCCTATAAGTACATTCGCGTACATTTGTATTTGTTTTATATACGTCACAAAGTTTATGATTTGTTGTAAAGTAAGAAACACGTATAGGAGTTCTCGTATTTTAAATTTTAAAATTTTTTATGCCTTTAAGAGTGCATATATTAGTGTGTCGTAGCGAGTACGCGTGATTTTTAATGATAACATGTTTTTTTTCAAAAAATAACAAGTTTAGGTCCGTCGCAAATTGATAATTTTTGTGAGGGATTTGCGACGGAATTTTGTTTCTTTACATTATTTTCTGGTCAAAAAGCCTAAAATAGCAAGTAAGAATATCAATTATGTAATTAAATACATTAAACTTGATTTTGAATAAGTATTTGTTTTATACACGTGCCTATAGAAACGTTCGCGTACATTTGTATTTGTTTTATATACGTTACAAAGTTTATGATTCGTTGTTAATGAAGAAACACGTATAGGAGTTCTCGTATTTTAAATTTTAAATTTTTTATGCCTTTAAGATTGCATATATTAGTGTGTCGTAGTGAGTACGCGTGATTTTTAATGATAGCCTGTTTTTTTCAAAAAATAACAAGTTTACGTCTGTCGCAAATCTATCGCAAATTGATTAATTTTGGGTGGGATTTGCGACGGAATTTTGTTTCTTTTCATTATTTTCGGGTCAAAAAGCCTAAAATAGCGAGTAAGAGTATCAATTATGTAATTAAATACATCAAACTTGATTTTGAATAAGTATTTGTTTTATTCATGTGCCTATAGATACGTTCGCGTACATTTGTATTTGTTTTATATACGTTACAAAGTTTATGATTCGTTGTTAATGAAGAAACACGTATATGAGTTCTCGTATTTTAAATTTTAAAATTTTTATGCCTTTAAGAATGCATATATTAGTGTGTCGTAGTGAGTACGCGTGATTTTTAATGATAGCCTGTTTTTTTCAAAAAATAACAAGTTTACGTCTGTCGCAAATCTATCGCAAATTGATTAATTTTGGGTGGGATTTGCGACGGAATTTTGTTTCTTTTCATTATTTTCGGGTCAAAAGCCTAAAATAGCGAGTAAGAGTATCAATTATGTAATTAAATACATCAAACTTGATTTTGAATAAGTATTTGTTTTATACACGTGCCTATAGATACGTTCGCGTACATTTGTATTTGTTTTATATACGTTACAAAGTTTATGATTCGTTGTTAATGAAGAAACACGTATATGAGTTCTCGTATTTTAAATTTTAAAATTTTTTATGCCTTTAAGAGTGCATATATTAGTGTGTCGTAGTGAGTACGCGTGATTTTTAATGATAGCATGTTTTTTTTTCAAAAAATAACAAGTTTAGGTCCGTCGCAAATCGATCGCAAATTGATAATTTTTTTGAGGGATTTGCGACGGAATTTTGTTTCTTTACATTATTTTCTGGTCAAAAAGCCTAAAATAGCGAGTAAGAATATCAATTATGTAATTAAATACATTAAACTTGATTTTGAATAAGTATTTGTTTTATACACGTGCCTATAGATACGTTCGCGTACATTTGTAATTGTTTTATATACCTTACAAAGTTTATGATTCGTTGTTAATGAAGAAACACGTATATGAGTTCTCGTATTTTAATTTTTAAAATTTTTTATGCCTTTAAGAGTGCATATATTAGTGTGTCGTAGTGAGTACGCGTGATTTTTAATGATAGCATGTTTTTTTTCAAAAAATAACAAGTGTAGGTCCGTCGCAAATCGATCGCAAATTGATAATCTTTGTGAGGGATTTGCGACGGAATTTTGTTTCTTTACATTATTTTCTGGTCAAAAAGCCTAAAATAGAAAGTAAGAATATCAATTATGTAATTAAATACATTAAACTTGATTTTGAATAAGTATTTGTTTTATACACGTGCCTATAGATACGTTCGCGTACATTTGTATTTGTTTTATATACGTTACAAAGTTTATGATTCGTTGTTAATGAAGAAACACGTATATGAGTTCTCGTATTTTAAATTTTAAATTTTTTTATGCCTTTAAGAGTGCATATATTAGTGTGTCGTAGTGAGTACGCGTGATTTTTAATGATAGCATGTTTTTTTTTTCAAAAAATAACAAGTTTAGGTCCGTCGCAAATCTATTGCAAATTGATAAATTTTGTGAGGGATTTGCGACGGAATTTTGTTTCTTTACATTATTTTCAGGTCAAAAAGCCTAAAATAGCGAGTTAGAATATCAATTATATAATTAAATACATAAAACTTGATTTTGAATAAGTATTTGTTTTATTCACGTGCCTATAGATACATTCGCGTACATTTGTATTTGTTTTATATACGTTACAAAGTTTTCGAATCGTTGTTAATGAAGAAAACACGTATACGAGTTCTCGTATTTTAAATTTTAAAATTTTTTATGCCTTTAAGAATGCATATATTAGTGTGTCGTGGTGAGTACGCGTGATTTTTATAGATGGCCTGTTTTTTTCAAAAAATAACAAGTTTAGGTCCGTCGCAAATCTATCGCAAATCGATAAATTTTGTGTGGGATTTGCGACGGAATTTTGTTTCTTTTCATTAATTTTCCGGACAAAAAGCCTAAAATAGCGAGTAAGAATATCAATTATGTAATTAAATACATAAAACTTGATTTTGTATAAGTATTTGTTTTATACACGTGCATATAGATACGTTTGCGTACATTTGTATTTGTTTTATATACGTTACAAAGTTTATGATTTGTTGTAAAGTAAGAAACACGTATAGGAGTTCTCGTATTTTAAATTTTTTATGCCTTTAGGAGTGCATATATTAGTGTGTCGTAGCGAGTACGCGTGATTTTTAATGATAGCATGTTTTTTTTTTCAAAAAATAACAAGTTTAGGTCCGTCGCAAATTGATAATTTTTGTGAGGGATTTGCGACGGAATTTTGTTTCTTTACATTATTTTCTGGTCAAAAAGCCTAAAATAGCAAGTAAGAATATCAATTATGTAATTAAATACATTAAACTTGATTTTGAATAAGTATTTGTTTTATACACGTGCCTATAGATACGTTCGCGTACATTTGTATTTGTTTTATATACGTTACAAAGTTTATGATTCGTTGTTAATGAAGAAACACGTATAGGAGTTCTCGTATTTTAAATTTCAAATTTTTTTATGCCTTTAAGAATGCATATATTAGTGTGTCGTAGTGAATACGCGTGATTTTTAATGATAGCCTGTTTTTTTCAAAAAATAACAAGTTTACGTCATTCGCAAATCAATCGCAAATTGATAAATTTTGGGTGGGATTTGCGACGGAATTTTGTTTCTTTTCATCATTTTCGGGTCAAAAAGCCTAAAATAGCGAGTAAGAGTATCAATTGTGTAATTAAATACATAAAACTTGATTTTGAATAAGTATTTGTTTTATACACGTGCCTATAGATACGTTCGCGTACATTTGTATTTGTTTTATATACGTTACAAAGTTTATGATTCGTTGTTAATGAAGAAACACGTATATGAGTTCTCGTATTTTAAATTTTTAAAATTTTTTATGCCTTTAAGAGTGCATATATTAGTGTGTCGTAGTGAGTACGCGTGATTTTTAATGACAACATGTTTTTTTTCAAAAAATAACAAGTTTAGGTCCGTCGCAAATCGATCGCAAATTGATAATTTTTGTGAGGGATTTGCGAAGGAATTTTGTTTCTTTACATTATTTTCTGGTCAAAAAGCCTAAAATAGCAAGTAAGAATATCAATTATGTAATTAAATACATTAAACTTGATTTTGAATAAGTATTTGTTTTATACACGTGCCTATAGATACGTTCGCGTACATTTGTATTTGTTTTATATACGTTACAAAGTTTATGATTCGTTGTTAATGAAGAAACACGTATATGAGTTCTCGTATTTTAATTTTTAAAATTTTTTATGCCTTTAAGAGTGCATATATTAGTGTGTCGTAGTGAGTACGCGTGATTTTTAATGATAGCATGTTTTTTTTCAAAAAATAACAAGTTTAGGTCCGTCGCAAATCGATCGCAAATTGATAATTTTTGTGAGGGATTTGCGACGGAATTTTGTTTCTTTACATTATTTTCTGGTCAAAAAGCCTAAAATAGCAAGTAAGAATATCAATTATGTAATTAAATACATCAAACTTGATTTTGAATAAGTATTTGTTTTATACACGTGCCTATAGATACGTTCGCGTACATTTGTATTTGTTTTATATACGTTACAAAGTTTATGATTCGTTGTTAATGAAGAAACACGTATATGAGTTCTCGTATTTTAAATTTTAAAATTTTTTATGCCTTTAAGAGTGCATATATTAGTGTGTCGTAGTGAGTACGCGTGATTTTTAATGATAGCATGTTTTTTTTTTCAAAAAATAACAAGTTTAGGTCCGTCGCAAATTGATAATTTTTGTGAGGGATTTGCGACGGAATTTTGTTTCTTTACATTATTTTCTGGTCGAAAAGCCTAAAATAGAAAGTAAGAATATCAATTATGTAATTAAATACATTAAACTTGATTTTGAATAAGTATTTGTTTTATACACGTGCCTATAGATACGTTCGCGTACATTTGTATTTGTTTTATATACGTTACAAAGTATATGATTCGTTGTTAATGAAGAAACACGTATAGGAGTTCTCGTATTTTAAATTTTAAATTTTTTATGCCTTTAAGAATGCATATATTAGTGTGTCGTAGTGAGTACGCGTGATTTTTAATGATAGCCTGTTTTTTTCAAAAAATAACAAGTTTACGTCTGTCGCAAATCTATCGCAAATTGATTAATTTTGGGTGGGATTTGCGACGGAATTTTGTTTCTTTTCATTATTTTCGGGTCAAAAAGCCTAAAATAGCGAGTAAGAGTATCAATTATGTAATTTTAAATACATCAAACTTGATTTTGAATAAGTATTTGTTTTATACACGTGCCTATAGATACGTTCGCGTACATTTGTATTTGTTTTATATACGTTACAAAGTTTATGATTCGTTGTTAATGAAGAAACACGTATATGAGTTCTCGTATTTTAAATTTTTAAAATTTTTTATGCCTTTAAGAGTGCATATATTAGTGTGTCGTAGTGAGTACGCGTGATTTTTAATGACAGCATGTTTTTTTTCAAAAAATAACAATTTAGGTCGCGTGCAAATCTGATCGCAAATTGATAATTTTATTGAGGGATTTGCGAAGAAATTTTGTTCTTTTTTACCCGATTATTTTTCGTGGTCAAAAAGCTGGAAATTGCAATGAGTAAGATTCAAATTAGTAATGAAGTACATTAGAACTTGAGGTTTTAATAAGTATTGGTTTTATACACGTGCCCTATATGATTACGTTCGCGTACATTGTTCATTTGTTTATGTACGTCAGAAGTTATGATTCGTTGTTAATGTGAAGAAACACGTATATGAGTTCTCGTATTTTTAAATTTTAAAATTATTTTTATGCCTTTAAGAGTGCATATATTAGTGTGTCGTAGTTGTCGCGTGATTTTTAATGATAGCATGTTTTTTTTTCAAAAAAATAACAAAGTTTAGGTCCGTCACAAATTCGGGATCGCAAATTGATAAACTTTTGTGAGGGATGTCGACGGAAATTTGTTTCTTTACATTATTTTCCTGGTAAAAAAGCATAAAATAGCGAGTAAAATATCAATTATGTAATTTAAATACATTAAACTTGATTTGAATAAGTATTGTTTTATACACGTGCTTAGATACCGTTCCTAGTACATTTGTATTGTTGTTTATATACTTACGTTTAATGATTCGTTGTTAATGAAGAACCACTATAATGAGTTCTCGTATTGTTCAAATTTTTTAAATTTTTTAATGCCTTGTAAGAGTGCATATATTTAGTGTGTCGTAAGTGTGTAACTGCTGATTTTTAAATATACATGTTTTTTTCAAAAAATAACAAGTTTAGGTCCGTCGCAAATCGATCGCAAATTGATAACTTTTGTGAGGGATTTGCGACGGAATTTTGTTTCTTTACATTATTTTCTGGTAAAAAAGCATAAAATAGCGAGTAAAATATCAATTATGTAATTAAATACATTAAACTTGATTTTGAATAAGTATTTGTTTTATACACGTGCCTATAGATACGTTCGCGTACATTTGTATTTGTTTTATATACGTTACAAAGTTTATGATTCGTTGTTAATGAAGAAACACGTATATGAGTTCTCGTATTTTAAATTTTAAATTTTTTTATGCCTTTAAGAGTGCATATATTAGTGTGTCGTAGTGAGTACGCGTGATTTTTAATGATAGCATGTTTTTTTTTTCAAAAAATAACAAGTTTAGGTCCGTCGCAAATCTATTGCAAATTGATAAATTTTGTGAGGGATTTGCGACGGAATTTTGTTTCTTTACATTATTTTCAGGTCAAAAAGCCTAAAATAGCGAGTTAGAATATCAATTATATAATTAAATACATAAAACTTGATTTTGAATAAGTATTTGTTTTATTCACGTGCCTATAGATACATTCGCGTACATTTGTATTTGTTTTATATACGTTACAAAGTTTTCGAATCGTTGTTAATGAAGAAAACACGTATACGAGTTCTCGTATTTTAAATTTTAAAATTTTTTATGCCTTTAAGAATGCATATATTAGTGTGTCGTGGTGAGTACGCGTGATTTTTATAGATGGCCTGTTTTTTTCAAAAAATAACAAGTTTAGGTCCGTCGCAAATCTATCGCAAATCGATAAATTTTGTGTGGGATTTGCGACGGAATTTTGTTTCTTTTCATTAATTTTCCGGACAAAAAGCCTAAAATAGCGAGTAAGAATATCAATTATGTAATTAAATACATAAAACTTGATTTTGTATAAGTATTTGTTTTATACACGTGCATATAGATACGTTTGCGTACATTTGTATTTGTTTTATATACGTTACAAAGTTTATGATTTGTTGTAAAGTAAGAAACACGTATAGGAGTTCTCGTATTTTAAATTTTTTATGCCTTTAGGAGTGCATATATTAGTGTGTCGTAGCGAGTACGCGTGATTTTTAATGATAGCATGTTTTTTTTTTCAAAAAATAACAAGTTTAGGTCCGTCGCAAATTGATAATTTTTGTGAGGGATTTGCGACGGAATTTTGTTTCTTTACATTATTTTCTGGTCAAAAAGCCTAAAATAGCAAGTAAGAATATCAATTATGTAATTAAATACATTAAACTTGATTTTGAATAAGTATTTGTTTTATACACGTGCCTATAGAAACGTTCGCGTACATTTGTATTTGTTTTATATACGTTACAAAGTTTATGATTCGTTGTTAATGAAGAAACACGTATAGGAGTTCTCGTATTTTAAATTTTAAATTTTTTATGCCTTTAAGATTGCATATATTAGTGTGTCGTAGTGAGTACGCGTGATTTTTAATGATAGCCTGTTTTTTTCAAAAAATAACAAGTTTACGTCTGTCGCAAATCTATCGCAAATTGAAAAATTTTGGGTGGGATTTGCGACGGAATTTTGTTTCTTTTCATTATTTTCGGGTCAAAAAGCCTAAAATAGCGAGTAAGAGTATCAATTATGTAATTTTAAATACATCAAACTTGATTTTGAATAAGTATTTGTTTTATACACGTGCCTATAGATACGTTCGCGTACATTTGTATTTGTTTTATATACGTTACAAAGTTTATGATTCGTTGTTAATGAAGAAACACGTATATGAGTTCTCGTATTTTAAATTTTAAAATTTTTTATGCCTTTAAGAGTGCATATATTAGTGTGTCGTAGTGAGTACGCGTGATTTTTAATGATAGCATGTTTTTTTTCAAAAAATAACAAGTTTAGGTCCGTCGCAAATCGATCGCAAATTGATAATTTTTGTGAGGGATTTGCGACGGAATTTTGTTTCTTTACATTATTTTCTGGTCAAAAAGCCTAAAATAGCAAGTAAGAATATCAATTATGTAATTAAATACATTAAACTTGATTTTGAATAAGTATTTGTTTTATACACGTGCCTATAGATACGTTCGCGTACATTTGTATTTGTTTTATGTACGTTACAAAGTTTATGATTCGTTGTTAATGAAGAAACACGTATATGAGTTCTCTTATTTTAAATTTTAAAATTTTTTATGCCTTTAAGAGTGCATATATTAGTGTGTCGTAGTGTGTACGCGTGATTTTTAATGATTGCATGTTTTTTTTCAAAAAATAACAAGTTTAGGTCCGTCGCAAATCGATCGCAAATTGATAACTTTTGTGAGGGATTTGCGACGGAATTTTGTTTCTTTACATTATTTTCTGGTAAAAAAGCATAAAATAGCGAGTAAAATATCAATTATGTAATTAAATACATTAAACTTGATTTTGAATAAGTATTTGTTTTATACACGTGCCTATAGATACGTTCGCGTACATTTGTATTTGTTTTATATACGTTACAAAGTTTATGATTCGTTGTTAATGAAGAAACACGTATATGAGTTCTCGTATTTTAAATTTTAAATTTTTTTATGCCTTTAAGAGTGCATATATTAGTGTGTCGTAGTGAGTACGCGTGATTTTTAATGATAGCATGTTTTTTTCTTCAAAAAATAACAAGTTTAGGTCCGTCGCAAATCTATTGCAAATTGATATATTTTGTGAGGGATTTGCGACGGAATTTTTTTTCTTTACATTATTTTCAGGTCAAAAAGCCTAAAATAGCGAGTTAGAATATCAATTATATAATTAAATACATAAAACTTGATTTTGAATAAGTATTTGTTTTATTCACGTGCCTATAGATACGTTCGCGTACATTTGTATTTGTTTTATATACGTTACAAAGTTTCCGAATCGTTGTTAATGAAGAAAACACGTATACGAGTTCTCGTATTTTAAATTTTAAAATTTTTTATGCCTTTAAGAATGCATATATTAGTGTGTCGTGGTGAGTACGCGTGATTTTTATAGATGGCCTGTTTTTTTCTAAAAATAACAAGTTTAGTTCCGTCGCAAATCTATCGCAAATCGATAAATTTTGTGTGGGATTTGCGACGGAATTTTGTTTCTTTTCATTAATTTTCCGGACAAAAAGCTTAAAATAGCGAGTAAGAATATCAATTATGTAATTAAATACATAAAACTTGATTTTGTATAAGTATTTGTTTTATACACGTGCATATAGATATGTTTGCGTACATTTGTATTTGTTTTATATACGTTACAAAGTTTATGATTTGTTGTAAAGTAAGAAACACGTATAGGAGTTCTCGTATTTTAAATTTTAAAATTTTTTATGCCTTTAGGAGTGCATATATTAGTGTGTCGTAGCGAGTACGCGTGATTTTTAATGATAGCATGTTTTTTTTCAAAAAATAACAAGTTTAGGTCCGTCGCAAATTGATAATTTTTGTGAGGGATTTGCGACGGAATTTTGTTTCTTTACATTATTTTCGGGTCAAAAAGCCTAAAATAGCAAGTAAGAATATCAATTATGTAATTAAATACATTAAACTTGATTTTGAATAAGTATTTGTTTTATACACGTGCCTATAGAAACGTTCGCGTACATTTGTATTTGTTTTATATACGTTACAAAGTTTATGATTCGTTGTTAATGAAGAAACACGTATAGGAGTTCTCGTATTTTAAATTTTAAATTTTTTATGCCTTTAAGATTGCATATATTAGTGTGTCGTAGTGAGTACGCGTGATTTTTAATGATAGCCTGTTTTTTTCAAAAAATAACAAGTTTACGTCTGTCGCAAATCTATCGCAAATTGAAAAATTTTGGGTGGGATTTGCGACGGAATTTTGTTTCTTTTCATTATTTTCAGGTCAAAAAGCCTAAAATAGCGAGTAAGAGTATCAATTATGTAATTAAATGCATCAAACTTGATTTTGAATAAGTATTTGTTTTATACACGTGCCTCTAGATACGTTCGCGTACATTTGTATTTGTTTTATATACGTTACAAAGTTTATGATTCGTTGTTAATGAAGAAACACGTATATGAGTTCTCGTATTTTAAATTTTAAAATTTTTTATGCCTTTAAGAGTGCATATACTAGTGTGTCGTAGTGTGTACGCGTGATTTTTAATGATAGCATGTTTTTTTCAAAAAATAACAAGTTTAGGTCCGTCGCAAATCGATCGCAAATTGATAACTTTTGTGAGGGATTTGCGACGGAATTTTGTTTCTTTACATTATTTTCTGGTAAAAAAGCATAAAATAGCGAGTAAAATATCAATTATGTAATTAAATACATTAAACTTGATTTTGAATAAGTATTTGTTTTATACACGTGCCAATAGATACGTTCGCGTACATTTGTATTTGTTTTATATATGTTACAAAGTTTATGATTCGTTGTTAGTGAATAAACACGTATATGAGTACTCGTATTTTAAATTTTAAAATTTTTTATGCCTTTAAGAGTGCATATATTAGTGTGTCGTAGTGAGTACGCGTGATTTTTAATGATAGCATGTTTCTTTCAAAAAATAACAAGTTTAGGTCCGTCGCAAATCTATCGCAGATTGTTAAATTTTGAGAGGGATTTGCGACGGAATTTTGTTTCTTTACATTATTTTCTGGTCAAAAAGCCTAAAATAGCGAGTAAGAATATCAATTATGTAATTAAATACATTAAACTTGATTTTGAATAAGTATTTGTTTTATACACGTGCCTATAGATACATTCGCGTACATTTGTATTTGTTTTATATACGTTACAAAGTTTATGATTCGTTGTTAATGAAGAAACACGTATATGAGTTCTCGTATTTTAAATTTTAAATTTTTTTATCCCTTTAAGAGTGCATATATTAGTGTGTCGTAGTGAGTACGCGTGATTTTTAATGGTAGCATGTTTTTTTTCAAAAAATAACGAGTTTAGGTCCGTCGCAAATCGATTGCAAATTGATAAATTTTGTGAGGGATTTGCTACGGAATTTTGTTTCTTTACATTATTTTCAGGTCAAAAAGCCTAAAATAGCGAGTTAGAATATCAATCATGTAATTAAATACATAAAACTTGATTTTGAATAAGTATTTGTTTTATTCACGTGCCTATAGATACGTTAGCGTACATTTGTATTTGTTTTATATACGTTACAAAGTTTACGAATCGTTGTTAATGAAGAAAACACATATACGAGTTCTCGTATTTTAAATTTTAAAATTTTTTATGCCTTTAAGAATGCATATATTAGTGTGTCGTAGTGAGTACGCGTGATTTTTATAGATGGCCTGTTTTTTTCCAAAAATAACAAGTTTAGGTCCGTCGCAAATCTATCGCAAATTGATAAATTTTGTGTGGGATTTGCGACGGAATTTTGTTTCTTTTCATTAATTTTCGGGTCAAAAAGTCTAAAATAGCGAGTAAGAATATCAATTATGTAATTAAATACATAAAACTTGATTTTGTATAAGTATTTGTTTTATACACGTGCATATAGATACGTTCGCGTACATTTGTATTTGTTTTATATACGTTACAAAGTTTATGATTTGTTGTAAAGTAAGAAACACGTATAGGAGTTCTGGTATTTTAAGTTTTAAAATTTTTTATGCCTTTAAGAATGCATATATTAGTGTGTCGTAGCGAGTACGCGTGATTTTTAATGATAGCCGATTTATTTAAAATAATAATACTTTAGCTCCCTCGCAAATCTATCGCAAATTGTTCAATTTTGTTAGGGATTTGCGACGGAATTTTGTTTTTTTATTATTTTCGGGTCAAAAAGCCTAAAATAGCGAGTAAGAATATCAATTATGTAATTAAATACATAAAACTTGATTTTGAATAAGTATTTGTTTTATACACGTGCCTATAGATACGTTCGCGTACATTTGTATTCGTTTTATATACGTTACAAAGTTTATGATTCGTTGTTAATGAAGAAAACACGTATCCGAGTTCTCGTACTTTAAACTTTAAAATTTTTATGCCTTTAAGAATGCATATATTAGTGTGTCGTAGTGAGTACGCGTGATTTTTGATGATAGCCGATTTTTTTAAAAAATAATAAGTTTAGCTCCGTCGCAAATCCATCGCAAATCCATCGCAAATTTTTAAATTTTGTGAGGGATTTGCGACGGAATTTTGTTTCTTTCATTATTTTCGGGTCAAAAAGCCTAAAATAGCGAGTAAGAATATCAATTATGTAAATAAATACATAAAACTTGATTTTGAATAAGTATTTGTTTTATACACGTGCATATAGATACGTTCGCGTACATTTGTATTTGTTTTATATACGTTACAAAGTTTATGATTCGTTGTAAAGTAAGAAACACGTATAGGAGTTCTCGTATTTTAAATTTTAAAATTTTTTATGCCTTTAAGAATGCATATATTAGTGTGTCGTAGTGAGTACGCGTGATTTTTAATGATAGCCTGTTTTTTTCAAAAAATAACAAGTTTAGGTTCGTCGCAAATCTATCGCAAATTGATAAATTTTGTGTGGTATTTGCGACGGAATTTTGTTTCCTTTCTTTATTTTCTGGTCAAAAAGCCTAAAATAGCATGTAAGAATATCAATTATGTAATTAAATACATTAAACTTGATTTTGAATAAGTATTTGTTTTATACACGTGCCTATAGATACATTTGCGTACATTTGTATTTGTTTTATATACGTTACAAAGTTTATGATTCGTTGTTAATGAAGAAACACGTATATGAGTTCTCGTATTTTAAATTTTAAATTTTTTTATGCCTTTAAGAGTGCATATATTAGTGTGTCGTAGTGAGTACGCGTGATTTTTAATGATAGCATGTTTTTTTTCAAAAAATAACAAGTTTAGGTCCGTCGAAAATCTATTGCAAATTGATAAATTTTGTGAGGGATTTGCGATGGAATTTTGTTTCTTTACATTATTTTCAGGTCAAAAAGCCTAAAATAGCGAGTTAGAATATCAATTATGTAATTAAATACATAAAACTTGATTTTGAATAAGTATTTGTTTTATTCACGTGCCTATAGATACGTTCGCGTACATTTGTATTTGTTTTATATGCGTTACAAAGTTTCCGAATCGTTGTTAATGAAGAAAACACGTATACGAGTTCTCGTATTTTAAATTTTAAAATTTTTTATGCCTTTAAGAATGCATATATTAGTGTGTCGTAGTGAGTACGCGTGATTTTTATAGATGGCCTGTTTTTTTCAAAAAATAACAATTTTAGGTCCGTCGCAAATCTATCGCAAATTGATAAATTTTGTGTGGGATTTGCGACGGAATTTTGTTTCTTTTCATTAATTTTCGGGTCAAAAAGTGTGAATTCATTTTTCTAGCAATTCAATCATATCGAACAATTCATATGAACAATTATCAATCAAACACATTATATTGAATGATTAAAGAGAGAAATATTACATTGGTGTTCTTGGCTTTCTTACAAAGCAATCCTTCTTTTCTCTCTAATTCCAGCCGTGTATTTTTGTGTAATCTGAGATTCCTCCCATAACAGCACACATACACTCCTATTTATACACAATACAAAGTATTGAGGATTTACACAAACAACCCCTGAACTTTTACAATAAAATTGATTACAACTCTATATAAATTTGTACCCAACAATCTCCCCCTTAGAGATGAAATCATTTTTCAAATTAAAGTACATTGCAGGGAACTTGAACATTCTTTCTTGAAACTTTTCTTGCACCTTCTCTTCGATCTCTGAATCTTCTTCTTTATTGTCTCACTCTGATCTTCACATCTCTTCTATTCTGATCTTCTCTTTTCTTGTAAGCACACTCCCCCTTGGATCATGAATAGCTTTTAAATCTCTTCCTTGATCAATTGTCTTGAGATGATGTAGTAATTGCCTTCAGTTGATTTCAAACTACTCAACAGTTGTTTCTGAAATTCAGCTTTTCTCCCCCTCATGATGATCATAAAAAATTATGAACATCATGCAAAAACTTCAGAAACATTAATTCAATGAAATTACAGTAGAAGAAATACAACAACAATTACAACTCAGAAATTATTACAAATTGATTTTCTCCCCCTTAAACTGACATCTCTCCCCCTATACAAAACAGATTTATCTCACCCCCTCAAAAAGTTCACTCCCCCTCGAATTGATACTTTAGCTTTTCAGAATATAAACAAAGCTTTTCAACTTTGGGGAAAATGAAACACATTCATTTTGTGAGAAAATGAGTCCAGGTCCACATAGAATTCCTGTTTGCACAATAGACAAAATCTATGTGACCTACGTTCAGCGCTGGCATGAGAGTAACACTGGTAGGATTTCCAAATAGTCATCGTGAAATCCTTTATCATGAAAGAATCACTCATATTTGTTCCGGCTTAGTCACTTTGGACTAGCAGTTTATAGTCACGCAGACTGTTAGACTCGATGTGTCCTAAAAGTGTATATAATCAGCTCTAGACACAATGTGCATCAAATGAAGTGGGAGACCGGAGCAAATGTCTTCCTTGTTTCAATATCAATAATATCCGAATGACATATCGATAGAAATGTGCTATATCTCCGTGATTATTGAAACAAAAATCTTTTGAGAGATAACTGAGTAGTTGGTGGGGTTAAGTGCATGCGTCATTGGGTCCATGACGTCTTTTTCAATATCAAGTCACCTAGGGCTTGATAGATTATGTGGATTACCCAGCAGACACAGTGTAGGTAGGATTTTATTTTCTTCAAATCCTTTCTCAACACTCAGCTCTCAGCATTTTTCAACTAAGCTCCCTCCGGCTCACTTTTAAGAAATGAATTCAGTCAGCTTTATAGCAAAAGCATGATCTGATGCACCACCATCTCCTTTCAATATCAATATCCCTCTCATTTACATTTTATCTCTGCTCGACCCTGTCAGTATCCCGTGATAACTGACACTTCTCAACTAATAAACCTAAAGAACCCTCACCCGCACAATCTATAGATGGTTTGCTTCTTGGGTAGGTCTTCCGGTTCTGGTTAGACCATAGAAGCGATATTTATGCCTATCACTCAGATTGGTGCATAATCGGAGTCAGCAGAAAAATTTTCAGCTTTGAAAGGTCATGAGATATGATGAAATCCAACTTATATGGTATTGGAGATGATATGCAGATAATTTTGGGAGATATCAGAATGAAATGGAAAATCTGATATATGATATGAAAAGAATAAGATTTTCTTGAAAGAATTAGCACATGGGAGATAACAGGAGAATCCAGTATAAATTGGAAGAGTTCTAACAAAAAGAATCTCAGAAGAAATGAGATTATAAAAATCAAAGAGATTAGATCAATTAATCTCAATGATAGATTCAGAGATTCATAAAAAAATTTCTTTTCAGCTCAAAAACTCTTTTTATGTGTGTGTCAAATATTTTCGTGAAAAATCACACATAGTTTTGAAAAATGTCATCGTCAAAGAATGTCTGAAACTCCCCCTGGAAATAAGCACACACAGTTAGTCAACTCATAGAAATGAAATCAGGAGCAAAAAATTATAAAAATAAAACTCCCTATTTGTCAATTCAGCATCAGAGTTGAATGCAGGGCAGGAATTCCAGAAAGATTCGTCTTTCAGAATCGGGTTCTAATCTGAAGTGATTAGAAGCCATTTGTCGCATAAGCTTGGGTTTCAGTCTGAAGTAACTGAAAACCATTGTCTCTGGTTCATTGAAGTCCGGGTTCTAGTCTGAATTTAACTAGAAACCAATTTTGAGTTGAAGCACGGGTCTTGACCTGAAGTAATCAAGAGCCTATTGAAATGAAGAACGGGTCCTTATCTGGAATGATAAGAAACCTATAACCTGCAAAATTTAAGATGTCTTTGGTATCCAAACAGATTTGGATCCAGACTTGTTAGCGCTCTTGGGTACCCATTTCAAAACAGGTTTTGGTACCCACTTGTACTTGGGTTTAGGTACCCATTGCATGTTATAACTATCAGCTTCTCTTTCAAACGCAGAAAACAAATTTCTTTGAGTATGAGAAAATTGAATATCTGAATTTCTAAAGAAACTTGAATTTGAATGATCAGACTTTTGCGAACTCTTCTTTTTGAAAAACTGTCCGGTTCTTGCCTGTTTCTGATAATACTTGGTATTTTTCTGTGAATTTGTTTTCTGATTAGAATGACCAGTATTTTCAGAAACTTTAAGAAAATTTGACTTCGAAGATTCACCGGTGTAAATCTTGACCGGAAGTTGTTCAACAATTTTATCTTTGCCGCTGTGTATCTTTAACAGATACTTAAGTTTAAGATCTGAAGAAGAATCAAACTTAGCAGAGTTAGTTAGATTCACTTCACTTTCAGAAGACAAACCAGAGTGATCAACATTGGATTTTAAACACACTGAAGAAGGGGTCTTAACCTTTGACTCAGTTGACGAAGTAAACACATGTAATTGTTTTGTAAGATGAAGTATCTGATCTTCCAAACTTTTGATAATGACTAAATTTGAATTTCTGTCATGATCAAATGATTGGTAATCAGATTTAAAAGATTGTTCTTTGATTAAGAACATTTGTCTTTCATCTTCAAACAATTCAGATTTTGATTTAAAATCTTGTTCTTTAAGTAAGAACTCATGTCTTTCCTTCTCAATCAAATCTTTAGTTAAAGACAACTCTTGTTGAAGAGCAAAAATTTCTTCATTTTTGTTTAAAATACAATTCTGATCAGTTGGTTTTGTCTTACAAAGTGTATCTTCAAGATCCTGAACTTTCTTGTAAAGATCAGATCTTTCAGGCAAAAGATATTTCAGTTGAGTTGCATTCTGAAAATTTTCTTGTTTCAGCTCATCAAGTTCTTTAAGTAATTCAGATATTTTCAATTGATGAGCACAACTCTCAGAGTTTTGTTTTTCTTTTAAGCTTTGAATTTCTTCATTCAATATTTGTACGTCACGTAACGCCAAATGTTTATCAGTATTTAACTGAATGAGAATGTCGTAATTGTTCTTACGAATCTTTTCAGATTCAGTAAGTTTGAAAATCAGCTCAGACTTTGACAATTGTTCAAATTCCATTATGAATTGCTAGAAATTGAATCTTCCAAGATCTTTTATGGAAAAACTGAGTGAATTCTGATAAAACTTTGAAAAACTATTTCAGTTAAAGATTACTTGTGAAAAATCAGCTCTGAAATGACTTTTTGACGTTTAAAATTTCAGCTTTTCTGTATAAAATTGCCCGTAACTTTTTTCTGGAGTGGAATTGGGCCTCGAAATTTACCGAACAAGCTATGCCTGTTCTAGAAATGTAGATCTCTTTTCAAGCTTCGATTTGGCGTATGGTAGGCCTTCTAACGATGTTCCAGTCAAAAGTTATGGTCAATTTAAGCAGCAAAGGTCAAATACTCAAAACTCGAATGATATTGGATGAAACTCGAATGTATAAGAATCAAACTCGATTGATGAAGACTCAAACTCGAATAAAGAATCACCAAACTCGAATGAATAAGTATAAAACTCGAATGATTGAGTATGAAACTCGAATTATTAAGGTTGAAACTCGATCAAAGAACGATGAAACTCGAACTATAAATGATCAAACTCGAATGATGAATTATCAAACTCGAATGATATGATATGCAACTCGAATGAAGTTATGTTAAACTCGAATGAAATGGAAATTAACTCGAATTACAAAGAAGTGGAACTCGGTCAATGCTTTATGAAACTCGGTCAATGAAGTATGAAACTCGAATAACAGGGATCAAACTCGGTCAAAACACTAAGCAAACTCGAATGAATATAGACTAAACTCGAATGGTTCCTTATGCAACTCGATTGATACTTATGTTTTCTCGGGTGATAGGTTTATAAAACTCGAATGAAAACCAAACAAACTCGAATAACAACTTGATCAAATTCGATTAAAACAAGGAATGCAGTGTTGCCCGAGTTTGAACAGGAACTGATCAAAATCAAGTTCAAAATGACAATTTTCAACAAAAATTCATGAATTGATTCCAGATTGAAATCGAACCTGCGGTTTTCACACACAAACACTTTTTGAAAAACAACTTTGGCTAATTTCAGATTAAAATCCAAAAATCGATCAAAAACCTCAAGAACACACACTTTTGCAAAAATTCAGTAAAATCCAAATTAAATCTTGTGTGTTTGGAATTAAAATCTGATGTTTATCACAATAGATTCGACTTTAAATGCTCCACCTTCGTTCCAATTTTCAGAACATTTCATCCACAAAATCAAAATCCAAAATTGATTTTCTGATTTCGAAAAAATTGATGTAACAGTGTTGAAAAATCAATTTTCAGATTCAAAAATCAATCAATTTCAGCCATATTAGACTTTGATACCAATTGTGAATTCATATTTCTAGCAATTCAATCATATCGAACAATTCATATGAACAATTATCAATCAAACACATTATATTGAATGATTAAAGAGAGAAATATTACATTGGTGTTCTTGGCTTTTTTACAAAGCAATCCTTCTTTTCTCTCTAATTCCAGCCGTGTATTTTTGTGTAATCTGAGATTCCTCCCATAACAGCACACATACACTCCTATTTATACACAATACAAAGTATTGAGGATTTACACAAACAACCCCTGAACTTTTACAATAAAATTGATTACAACTCTATATAAATTTGTACCCAACAAAAAGCCTAAAATAGCGAGTATAAATATATCAATTATGTAATTAAATACATAAAACTTGATTTTGTATAAGTATTTGTTTTATATCGCGTACATTTGTATTTGTTTTATATACGTTACAAAGTTTATGATTTGTTGTAAAGTAAGAAACACGTATAGGAGTTCTCGTATTTTAAGTTTTAAAATTTTTTATGCCTTTAAGAATGCATATATTAGTGTGTCGTAGCGAGTACGCGTGATTTTTAATGATAGCCGATTTATTTAAAATAATAATACTTTAGCTCCGTCGGAAATCTATCGCAAATTGTTCAATTTTGTTAGGGATTTGCGACGGAATTTTGTTTTTTTATTATTTTCGGGTCAAAAAGCCTAAAATAGCGAGTAAGAATATCAATTATGTAATTAAATACATAAAACTTGATTTTGAATAAGTATTTGTTTTATACACGTGCCGATAGATACGTTCGCGTACATTTGTATTCGTTTTATATACGTTACAAAGTTTATGATTCGTTGTTAATGAAGAAAACACGTATCCGAGTTCTCGTACTTTAAACTTTAAAATTTTTATGCCTTTAAGAATGCATATATTAGTGTGTCGTAGTGAGTACGCGTGATTTTTGATGATAGCCGATTTTTTTAAAAAATAATAAGTTTAGCTCCGTCGCAAATCCGTCGCAAATCCATCGCAAATTTTTAAATTTTGTGAGGGATTTGCGACGGAATTTTGTTTCTTTCATTATTTTCGGGTCAAAAAGCCTAAAATAGCGAGTAAGAATATCAATTATGTAAATAAATACATAAAACTTGATTTTGAATAAGTATTTGTTTTATACACGTGCATATAGATATGTTCGCGTACATTTGTATTTGTTTTATATACGTTACAAAGTTTATGATTCGTTGTAAAGTAAGAAACACGTATAGGAGTTCTCGTATTTTAAATTTTAAAATTTTTTATGCCTTTAAGAATGCATATATTAGTGTGTCGTAGTGAGTACGCGTGATTTTTAATGATAGCCTGTTTTTTTCAAAAAATAACAAGTTTAGGTCCGTCGCAAATCTATCGCAAATTGATAAATTTTGTGTGGGATTTGCGACGGAATTTTGTTTCCTTTCTTTATTTTCTGGTCAAAAAGCCTAAAATAGCATGTAAGAATATCAATTATGTAATTAAATACATTAAACTTGATTTTAAATAAGTATTTGTTTTATACACGTGCCTATAGATACATTCGCGTACATTTGTATTTGTTTTATATACGTTACAAAGTTTATGATTCGTTGTTAATGAAGAAACACGTATATGAGTTCTCGTATTTTAAATTTTAAATTTTTTTATGCCTTTAAGAGTGCATATATTAGTGTGTCGTAGTGAGTACGCGTGATTTTTAATGATAGCATGTTTTTTTTCAAAAAATAACAAGTTTAGGTCCGTCGCAAATCTATTGCAAATTGATAAATTTTGTGAGGGATTTGCGATGGAATTTTGTTTCTTTACATTATTTTCAGGTCAAAAAGCCTAAAATAGCGAGTTAGAATATCAATTATGTAATTAAATACATAAAACTTGATTTTGAATAAGTATTTGTTTTATTCACGTGCCTATAGATACGTTCGCGTACATTTGTATTTGTTTTATATACGTTACAAAGTTTCCGAATCGTTGTTAATGAAGAAAACACGTATACGAGTTCTCGTATTTTAAATTTTAAAATTTTTTATGCCTTTAAGAATGCATATATTAGTGTGTCGTA